>JAVJIF010009321.1:7500-168992 GCA_038442645.1 Agave tequilana | reverse complement strand
TTTGCACCCCACTAACTTGCGGCCCGCTTATCGAAAGAAGTTAAATTACCAAATACCCCTTATGAAAAGCTACTTTTTCGGTAAAGACAGTGAATGCTGCTTCTTTAATTTTTTTATCTGATTTGATATTTAATGATTTTTAATATAGTCGCAGTACTTATGAGAACTGCTACCACGTCGCAGTCTTTTCTAAGGACTGCTATCAAGGTCGCAGTCTTTTTCTGAGGACTGCTACCAAGGTCTCGCAGTGTTTTTATGAGAACTGCTACCACGGTCGCAGTCTTTTCTAAGGACTGCTACCAAGGTCGCAGTCTTTTTCTGAGGACTGCTACCAAGGTCGCAGTCTTCTTTTCTTTTTCTGAGGACTGCTATCATGGTCGCAGTGTTTTATGAGAACTGCTACCACGGTCGCAGTCTTTTCTAAGGACTGCTACCATGGTCGCAGTCTTTTTCTGAGGACTGCTACCAAGGTCGCAGTCTTTTTCTGAGGACTGCTACCAAGGTCTGTTACCACAGTCTTTTTCTAAGGACTGCTACCATATGGTCGCAGTCTTTTTCTGAGGACTGCTACCAAGGTCGCAGTCTTTTTCTGAGGACTGCTACTAAGGTCTGCTACCAAGGTCGCAGTCTTTTTCTGAGGACTGCTACCAAGGTCGGTAAAAAGTTGTGAGGGAGGGTATTTTGGAAAATTACAATGTTGAGGTGACTGGCATTAAATTGGGCGGGATTTACAGGATTTTGCCCGCCAAAATTATTACAGATGTGGGGCGGTGATGTTGCCACGCCCGCAGGCTGAGAAAACTCTCTCAGCCCGCGGGCTGAGGTACAGTAAGCCCATATATTATATATATATATATATATATATATATATATTATATATATACACACACACACACACACACACCCACACACACACACACACACACACACACACATATATATATATACAAATACACATATATATATACACACACACACACACACATACATACATATACATACATTAATATATACATACATATACATACATATATATACATACAATATATACACACACACACACATGTGTGTGTGGTGTGTATGTATATATGGGGGGTTATTTTACCTCAGCCGATAGCTGAGAGAGTTTTTCAGCCGGCGGGACGTGGCAACATAATAGCCACGAATTTGACATTAATTTTGGCTCACAAAAACAAAAAATTCCCTCCCAAGTTAGTATCAGTCACTTCAACAATCGCTTTGACGAAAATACCCTCCCTCACAACTTTTACTGTATGTAAAACCTTTCCTTCAAAAAATTTTACAGATCTAAAATTTTCAATTGATCAATCCGAAAAAGATTAGTGCCATTGTTTCCCAATATTTCTTAGTTTTGAAAAAAATATCTGCTAAAGATGGCTCCAAAGAAATCATCCGCGGAAAAAGGTAATGGGGAAACCCAGAAATTTTTTTTTAGGATTTGTAAATTTTAGTAGTTATATTTTTTTTCAGATTTGATTCCATTTTTACTTTATTTTTAGAAATATTCCTATTTAACTTAACTTAATTAAAAGTGTTTGATTAACTGTATTCTTACTAATTTTTTTTGATTTTTTAAATTTTTCCAGTTTTTTGGTTTTTTAAAAAAATAGTTAAATAATTTTTTTTAAACTTGCGACCATGGTCGCAAGTAAGAGAAAAAGATTCGCAAACTTGCAATCATGAATCGCTTTTTAAATTTTTAAATTTTGTAACACAGCAACCAAGGTCAATTTTTTTTTCATTCCCTTTTATGTCGACTTGGGTCGTAGTTGTCAGAATTATCGTTTTAGGTCTATGCGACCTTGGTCACAGACATTTAAAAATTATTTGTTTTAAAAATTATTCACTTTTATTTTTTTAAGGTTTTTTTACTAAAATTCTGCGACTGATGTCCAAGTGTTGTCGTTCGTTCTCTCCTTTTTGGGGGTTTGATCACAGTCTGTTCCTAGGTTAGTGTGATTGAATATTGCGACCCTGATCGCAGTATGATGACACAAAGGTTCTTTCATGGTAAATTATTTTGGTTAATTACAAAATTGTAGTGCGACCTTCGTCGCAATATATTATATTCTACTAAATTGGATTAATTGGACACTGATATATTACACTACGACCTTGGTCGCTGTATGATGAAATAAAGGATATAATTGATGAATTATTTTGTTTAATTATAGACCGAAGTCGCAGTATAAAATATCATTACGACCTTGGTCATAGTGTATTATAATTTATTAAAGTCTGTTGCAACCAAGGTCGTAGTCTTATTTTCCTTTATTTCGTTAAATAAACGTAATGCGACCCGATAATTTATACTAATGTTTTAATGTTTCTGCATCTATAGGTAAACAAGAAGTGAAGGTTCATCCTATGAGATCGAGCCTAAAGCCTATGTGCGAATTCATTAGAAAATTCAAAAAGCACATTCAGGCTGATTCCGTAGATGCGATGAAGGAGACCCCGTTTAGCCCAATCTTCATGACCTTCTACAATAAGGAGTTTGGAGCTGAAAAAAGTCTAAAATCAAACATCAGTGTACTGAAAATTATAGACCAGTATGATATGGATACAAGGACCTTTAGAATTGGGGGAAAAGAAATTGAGATAACAGTGGAGGATGTTACCATAACTTTTGGCCTACCTATCAATGGGGCAGATTTTATTATGAATAAAACCTGTACAATGAAGGACATAGGGTTATAAACATTATTTCTTTAATATAAAGAAGATCACGAAAGTATCCATTGAAGAAGCTTTGGATGATCTTCTGGTCATGAAAAGAAGGAGGACTGATTAGATGCGACCAAGGATGAACAGTTTGAACAACAAGTGACTTTAAATGAAATTATAAGTGACAGACAAAGGCTTGCAGCTCAAGACTTTACGACAATAATCATCCTATATATGTCGGCCACTCTATTCTTTTCTGACAGTAAATGCACGGTGCCGTGGATATTGTGGAACAGATTGCCAATATACAGCTGATGAAGACAATATGCTGGGCTAAAGCTATTTGACAATTCCTGATTGAGTCAATGGACATCTTTAGGCACACCACATATGAGCTGTAAGGATGATCCGTGCAAATTATTGTAAGTATGAATATCATATTTGGCAAATATTATTGAAATTTTCTTATATATTGTCAATGTTTATGTAAACAAATGTAATTATATATTTGCAGTATGGCTCTGTGAAAGGGCTGCTATCTTTGAGTCGAGGTTTGGTTTGGAGGATAAAACCCCACGGGCAGTAAGATGGGACCTCCAAAATATTAGCAGAGCTCTAGCTGAAATTGATCTAAATGATTTTGACGCAAATATCGTAAGTTTTTAAATGTTAGCGACCATATACTGTTGATTATAATTTTATACATTAAAATGGAGTGCGACCACTGTCACAGTTTAACTGATGTGCAGTACAATGGTGTGCGACCATGGTCGCATTTCCTTGATAACTCGTTGTAAATAAACTGCGACCATGGTCGCAGTTATATTTATTTCTTTGATATATGCTGCGACCATGGTCACAATATGGATTTACTTGTCTGATTAAATGCTTATGACTGCGACCTAGGTCGCAGTTCCTTGATAGCTATTCTAGTAAATGTTTCATTCATCTGATATAACTATAAGATTTTGTATAAGATCTAAGTTTATTTTTTTTATTTTAGAATTTTTGTCGAACGGCCAGCATTTCTAATGGTGAAAGAAATATGATTGACCTTCCTGTTGAAGGAGGAGGAGGAGAAGAAGAAGAAGAAGATATACATAATGAAGCTAACATCCCGGCAAAAACAGAACCAGAGCCTGTCGAAATAGTTGAGGAACCAATGAGTGAACAGGAACCAACTATTGCAGGTATTGCCAGCACCACGGGATGAATAAGCTGAAGAAATTGAACTTTTGAGGAATGAAAATTAGTACTTGAGATCATATGTTTATGAGCTAGGAAGAAAAATTAAAAACATGGAGACTGAGAAAACTCTCAAGGCTGAATTAAAAAAAAAAGAAGAGAGAGAAGAGAGAAGAGAAAATTTAAAAAACAGCAGAGGAAATTAAAAGTGAAAGAAGAAAGAAGAGCTGCTGAGAGCAGCCACTGCTGCGGAGGAGAAGGAGAAGGAGAAGGAGAAGAGGAGGAAGGAAGAGGAGGAGCAGGAGAAGGAGAAGAGGAGGAGGGAAGAGGCGGAGAAGGAAAAGAGGAGGAAGGAAGAGAAGGAGAGTAGGAGAAGAAGAAGAGGATGGAAGAGGAGGAGGATGGAAGAGGAGGAGGAAGAGAAGGAGAAGAGGAGGAGGGAAGAAGAGGAGGGAGAAGATGAGGGAGAAGAAGAGGAGAAAAAGAAGAGGAGGAAGAAAGAGGAGCAGGAGAAGGAGAAGAGGAGGAAGGAAGAGGAGGAGCAGGAGAAGAGAAGAGGAGGAGGGAAGAAGAGGAGAGGAGAAGAGGGAGAAAAGGAGGGAGGAAGAGAGGAGAAGGAGAAGAGGAGGGAGAAAGAGGAGGAGCAGGAGAAGGAGAAGAGGAGGAAAGAAGAGGAGGAGAAGGAAGAGAGGAGAGGAAGAGGAGGAGACAAAGAGGTAGTTAAAGGCGGAGGAGGAGAAGAACCGTAAAATTCTAGAGGAGAAGAGGAAGAAAGAGCTGGAAGAGAAGAAGAAGGAGAGGATGAAAGAAGAGGAGAGGAGGAGGAAGGATGAAGAGGAGGAGAAGCAAAAAAGGATGAGGGAGCAGATGGAGAAGCAGGCAAAAGAGCAGAAAAAAGGAGAGGAGGATTTCAAGGATTCTGAATTTGAAGTAAGTATTGCTGGGGAAGATTTCCCACCTTTTCTTTAAATTTTAACTCAACAGATACTTGAACTCCAAAAAGACAAAGCTTCTAAAGAAAAAATTCAAGAACAGACTCGGCTCAGAGGCAAGTATTCAAAGGAAAAGTTTTAGATTACTCTAAAGGAACGATAGAAAGGGGAGTCAAAGAACGCAAGCGCGCTGAAAGAGATCACGATGACTCCGACTTCTTTTATCCAAAACAAAAAAAGAAAATTAATGAAGATCTTCTTCCATAGTCGCAGCTCAGACTTCTGCCACTGGTTTCGACAATGAACAGATTTCAGACACTCAGGCAAAAATCAGGGAATTAACTTAAATCACTGCATACAGAATTCTGCAGCCACATTAACAAGCTCTCATAAAAAATTTCTTTGACAAAATCTTCTCTGAGTAAGTTAATTAATTTTATTTCAAATTATAAAAAAATATAAGATATTTATATTTGAACAATCTAATTATTAACTATTTTTTGTTTTCTTGCAGTTCTACTGCACATCAGGATACCGACAACGGAATAATGGTTACAAATTGACATTGGGACTGATGTTCAGTAGAGATTTAGATGCCAATATAATTCATTTCTACATGAAGCATCCACAGAAGAGTGGAGGATTGCAAAGTCTATTCTTTCGAATCGAAGCTTGGGTAAACATCTATTTTCTCTTTTATAGTTAATTAAAACATCAATTTTCTAATTAATTTAGTACTTAAAATTTTTGAAGGTTAAAAATTCTACTAGTCGCCTTTGCTGCTGATAAGGCATAACGAATGGATTGCGACTAAGGTCGCAGTCGAGTTTATTATTAATCCTTAAGAATATCTATTGAGTAATGCTTGTTGCGATCTTGGTCACAGTCGTAAGCAACATTCTTAATCAATAACAACCATGCGACCTTGGTCGCAGTGCATGTTAATAATTAATTCTTATAACAGTCGTAGTTGCTAAGAAATCCTTAAAAATTAAACATGGATACTGATGAATGCGATCAAGGTCCCAGCCAAAAATATATTAACAAAAAACACTGCGACCTTTGGTCGCAGTCAGTTGTCTTGGCAGAATAACATCTGATTTTCATATCATTTTTTTATATTTTGATTACATTTTGAATTTATTTTGTTTTTAACAGCACGGTGTTGTATCTAAAAGTAGATATCTTGAAGATTATTTCATCAAGCAGTTGTTGAAAAACTGGACAATTAATGTGCATACATGTTCTTCCCGATCAATCACAAACACAGTGCCAAGGAAGCTGGATTTCACTGGACCTTATTGGTATTTGATTGCCAAATACAAGAGTGAATTTTTTATAACTCTTTGGTCCCAGTGAAAAAAATCAAGTAATACATTAAACCTTTATCGAAAAAATACAAGAACAATGGTGATTGATTTTTAATTTTGCGATTACTGAATATTTGCATTTAATTTGATTAATATTGATATTTTTTCTATTGACATTGCAGAAAGAAAGGTTATTACAAATTTTTGAAATTGATTTCAATAAATTAATGAAAAATAATATATAAAATATGGATGTCCCCAACAAGCAAACAGGTATTTTTTTCTTGTGACATTTACCTAACATATTTTCTGCTTATTTAGAGTACAAAAATCTAATCTCATTTAATGGTTTTCCTGTACAATTTTCAGTGTTGATTGCGTTGATATGTATGCAAGTACATGAAAAGTATAGCATTTGGTAGTCCATCAGCCACTGATACTGTGACGGCATCCGATGTACAAACTAAGAAGCGAGCTTGCATACATGTTACTCGCAGACAGAGAGAAAAGTTGGGATGAAGAAACAGAATTTATAAGAAGGATGGTATTTGAAGACTGATAATTGACTTAATTTTTTAATTATAATATTGTTAATTCATTGATATACCTCATTTTTTGGATAAATGTAACATAAGATGTAAAGCAGGTCTGTTGGCCCAAAAGGTTACACTCTCTATTGTATAAGTTTTGATGATAACAAAACATATAGAAGCTATTTGGTACTAATAAGTTGTTTTAGAATGACTTTCAGGTTTGTTACAAGTCTTGATAGCTTTAAAGCATATTGTAAGGTTAATGGCGCTAAAAGCATGTTGATAGGTTGATGGCGCAAGAGAACTCTTTTATAGGAGAGGAGGCTCTAGCTCGACAACGTGGTTCAGAGACTTCTTTCTTTATAGTTTATACTTTAGTTTGTTAAAGGATAGTATATAGTGTTGAAACTCAAATTTCCACACACACAAAATTGCACATGATTTTAAAAAGATTATTTTTGTCGCTTGTATAAATATTTTAATATGCCTATTTTCAGTATCTGCAAACTAAATTTATTGTAGTCTACTAAGTCTTGACAAATATTTTTTAAAAAAAAATTTAACATGTCTTCAAAACTATTTGTTAAAAGTAAACTGTTTTGACCTGTTGCGGTCGACCAGATGGTCAACCGGCTCTGTTTCAGGTCAGAACGGTCGACCGAGTGGTCGACTGCAATTCTGACCGTTGGGTGCGTGCATGTGTGCACGTTATCCGGTCGACCGGGACCGAGCTTCGACCGACTGACTGCACCCAAGTCTCTGTTTGGGACGGTCGACCGGGCGGTCGACTGGGGCCTGCCAACGGTCAAATAATTTTGAAAACCGGTCGACCGGGCCGGTCGACCGTGAGTGTATTAACAGCCAAACGGCTAGTTTTTTTAAACTTGTTTTAAAACGTGTTTTTATTCTCCAAACGAGTTTTTATGGCTGGTTTTGGGTCTTATCTTTCCTGATTAATCAAAATTATTGTTTACCTTTAATTCCTACCTATATCCTATAAATAGGGGTGGATGGGGTTGAGGAGAATTACAACAACATTTAAAAAGAAATCAAAGCTTGAGTCCTTTTTCAAAGAAGATTTTGCTCTCAGTTTTGTGCTCTAATCTCTGATTTTTCTCTGAAGTTTTTGATTCAAAACTCTCTTCTACTTGTTTTATTTTTCACTTACAAACCTTGAGCTTCAATCCTATACATTATTCTCTAGGGTTTTGTAAAGAAAAGTTTTTCAAAAGAGAGTTTGTGGTCTTTGATCACCAAGTGATTATTGTATTTGTGGCTCCACTACCTCTGGACTAGAGGAGTGTGATTGAGGAGTTGGGTACTCCCTAGTGGTTGTAATCCTTTATGGAAGTTCTAATGGATCGGAAATCCTTCTGGATGAAGGCGGAGACGTAGAGCTGGGTACTCGAACCTCTAAACAAATCTCTGTGTTTGCATTTGGTTTACTTGTGTTATTTACTTGCTTTCCATTCATTCTTATATTGTCGATCAATACTCTCACAACAAGATTGCATTGCGCACCTCAAACTCTTATTTAAAGGAATCACGAGGAAGGGGTTCAGAGCTCTTCACGGGGTATTCGGCTTCTAATCTTTCTTTGAGTGATCGTTACATCATGTCATTTTAAATTTGTGCATTAATTAGCATTATCACATATTCACCCCCTCTAGGTGATTTCAATTGGTATCAGAGTTAGGACTCTAGTTTTTGGCTTCACATCCTTAGAGAGATCCTATAAATTGCTAATCACTATTTTCATATCTTCATTCTTAAAGATGGCTGATAACATTAAGACCCCTCCCAAATTTGATGGACTCAACTTTCCCATATAGAAAGTTAGGATGAACATTTTTCTACAATCTCTAGGTAGCCTAGTTGCTAAATCTTTGACAGGCCTTTTAGTAAACCGAAGGTGAGGAGGACACTTGGTCCGAACTTACCTCCAAGGAATTTGATGCTAATTCAAAGGCTCAAAATGCCCTACTTTTAGCTTTGAATGAGGATGACTTAACACGGGTTATCCATTGCAAATCCGCCTATGAGATTTGGCAACACTTATTGGTCACTCATGAGGAACATCAAGTCAAGAGAGCTAAAAAAAATCTCTTGCGTTCCCAATATGAAAGTTTTAAAATGCAAGAAAATGAATCTATTGATGATATGATTACAAAGTTTACTAAGATCACAAATGCTCTTGCTTCTCTAGGTGATGAAATAAGCAACGACCAAAAGGTGCGTAAGATGATTCGTGCTCTCCCTTCATCATGGGAAATCAAAGCTACCACCTTGAAGGAATTGAATGACAAAGACGAGATGGAGTTCATAAGTCTTATTGAAAATCTTAAGACTCATGAGATGGAGACAAAGATTCAAGGTAAGTTTTTGGTCAAAAGGAGGTAAGTAATTATTTTTAGTTTTTCATTCTTTTCTTGTAATTTTTAGTTTAGATCACCAACACCACATCTTCCAAATCTTTTTCATTCTTTTTCAATTTATTTGTACATAGTCATTTTCTGATTTTCTCCACCTTCTCATTCTACCACTTTCTTTCATACTTAACTTTAACCTAACTCTTTTTCATTTTCATTTCTTAAAACAAAGAAGAACCTTCGTTTTTTCTTCACAAAGATTTCAATACAAACCTTGAACGCTTCTATCGCTAACCCTCCTTGTGGATCACGACCCGCATAGCCACTTGCTATCGCGGTAGAACTGAGCACTTGCACATCTCTATTTTAAAGTTCTGAAATTCTGTATTTTTGTGCAGGTTCAAGCTCAATCAAATTTTGGCGCCGTTACCGGGGAGGGTAATGGTTTTTATTGAATTTTTGTAACTAAAACGAATTTTTCTTCTCTGTTGCAGGTTACAGGTCAAAGAAATATAGGAAAGAAAATTGCAGTAATATATAAGTGGTCTTGGGCCTCTGCTCTAGAAAGCAGAGACCAAGTACCCTTTGAATTGCCGCGTTTGCTCGGCCCTGGCCGCGTTTCCGCGCGGCAAGGAAGAGTTCACTACTGACTGTTTTTTTGCAGGGCTGCTTACTTTGCAAAAATTAGAGTTTCTGTAAACTTTATTTCTTATATGACATCACCAGGAGCCTGCTAATAAACCAACAGTAAAATACTTGTTGAAAAGTTTGAAAAATTGATTAGACGTTTGCATTTTAGGCACGTGTCTTTTCAATTCATTTACTTTACTGTTGAAGAGTGCTGGAGTAAGGTACGTTCGCATTGCATTTAGAATAGGACTCATCTCTTAGTTGATTTACATCGCTTTGAGTGAATCTTGTTTGCATATCTTGTACACTTACACAAACTGATCTTAAGGGTACCACCCATAACAAGATAAGGTGGGAATTTAATCACCCTTCCTTGGCCAAAAATCAGATTCCAAGCACTCACTAACACGAAACCTAACTAAAAATGAGTAGACGTTGGCCCTAGGGACATCTCGGACTCAATTAGGAGATTATCCTAAGGGGGAAAGGTGTTGGAATTTGACTCCTGCCAAAATCAGTGTCTAGGAAAGGGATTAAGGGCCGAAAGCCCGAAGGTTGGTGGTTATTAATTAAGGAACGTCTTTGACGGATAACCTCCCACCAATCTTGCCCTGACCTGGCTGATTAGCTTGTGGTCAAAGTCTGCATTATATACCTCCCGTGGACAGTGTAACCAGTTAGGAGTCGTCTAGGTCATAGGTCTACCCTAGCTTAGTTTAGAATTTTTTCTTTTTATTTGTTTGCTTATTTGTTTGTTTGTTTTCTTTGTTTGTATTCTATTGTGTGATATGGCTTATAATAATAATTTTTTCAATTTTAATAGTAATCCATATTACACACCGACCTCTTTTTCAGATATTACCAACCCGGCATATCATAACTTTAACCAACCTAGTGTGCCGGATTGGTCTTATCCGAATCAATATAACCCACGCCCCCAATCTTATAACCATAATTTCCAGAATAATTTCAACTCTTCACAGAGTCAGTGGGGATTCACCTCCCCGAGTCTAATTTTCAACCAACTTGTCATCCTTATCCACCTAGTCCACAATATTTCAAGATTCATACTCAGTTCCACCAGTCCAAAATAGAAAACCATCAATTTTGGAAATGAGTATGCGTGAGTCCAAACAAAAATCACAAAATCTGATGGACTCACAATTTCACCACCAATTTCAAGACAACACTTCATCTCTTTTCAACAAAATAATGAACCAATCAACTATGAAAAGATGCTTGAAGCCATGACTCAGGCTCAAAACGCTCGTAATCACGACATAGATATGATGGTCCAATCTCTACGTTCTCACCGTTTGGCCAGTTCTGATATCGGTAACCATTTGTTAGAGCCGAATAGTCATGTTATTTGGAAAACAAGTTTCCATTTCAGAACAATCACTTGAACTTGCCCAAACTCCAAATTTTGAAAATGATATTGACAGTTTGGCAAGTTATTCCTTTCCTGAAATAGACTTGAGAATGAATATGATCCGAACCTCAACTTAGTGATTCAATTCTACTTCCTGATTCAATAATGACTCCGGTGTCTTCACCTGATTTCAATCTTTTTCCCGAGTCAACATTGGATCCTGTGCCAATTCATCATGAAATTGAATCACCCACTTTGATGATCATATTGAACTTGACCAATTTTATACTTTTGAAAGTCCTATTGACAAATTGACAAGTTCTCATTTTTATGACATTGAACTCAATGAGAAATGTGACCTAGATTCTCAAATTTGTGATCCAGTTCAAATTTCCGAATCAATATTGACTCCTATTTTGTTACCTGACTTGAGTAATATTTTAGAGTCAGTTTTGATTCCTACACTGTGATTCTTGAATTTGAATCACCAATATTAAGTCACATTCCATTGTGAGAAACTGAATGTGGACTTGAGTTTCAACTTCTTGATTTGGACCCACTTTCTGAGCCAATCTCGACTCCTGAACCTTTACTTAACTTAAGTCATTTCCTGAGTCGGTATTAGTTTCAGTACTTCCTGAGTCCAAGTCAGTCATTCTATCTTTTGACACTCCATTTTGGGACAAGGCGGTTGACAAATTTGACTCCAAAATTAATTATGGAATTTAGAAATTAGATGGGGTTAAATTTTTAATAAAATCCTTTATGGATACATCATGTTAATGGGTTATATTAAAGAGATTTCTGGTGGGTTTCTCCGAACTCCACGAAAAGTCGATTGGGCCACATTTCGTGGACCAATCAGACCACCACCGGAACCACCACCTTAAGGTAACATTTTCCTTCCCTTTTTCTTTTTCATGCATCTATACATTAATTCATACATTGAGGACAATGCATGAGATAGGTGTGGGGGAGGGGTCTAACATAACTTAGGTTTTCTTTTTTTTGTAAAAAAAAATAAATTTTCTTTACTTTTAAAAACTTTTTGAAAATAGAAATAATATTTTGCCATATTTTTTTAAGAAATTGAGTCAAATTTAAGGAATAGAAAAATCAAGATTAGGATTTCTTAAACTTGGTCAAAATAAGATTATTTGTTTGATTTTTAGGGTTAGGAAGATAATTTGTTAAAGTAATTTAGTCTTGACCTTTACCTTAATGAAATATGCACACTTCATACACTTACACACTTAGGGTTCAAAAACAAAGATTCTTATGCCTTATATAAAAAAAAGAAAAAAGAAAAAAAATATCTGTGAAAGATGAACAAATCTAATTATGATTAGCTAGGTGCTTTGGCCTAAGCAAGTCTTAGTATTTATGCGAAAGATGATTAGATAAGTTTTGAGAAAAAAATATATGAAAATCCTCTGATTAAGCTTGGTATTTGTGCCTAATAAAGCATAAGTATTCACGCCTAAAAGGGTTCAAATAATAAAATCCTTAGTTTTGTGGCTTTATTTGCTCGAGTCCTTAAGTCCTTGGGGTGTTTTCTCACCTGGTGCCCTAAGACCGTTTGGTTTGGGAGTCATCGATTAAAGGCTCGTTACATGGGCAGATTAGAACGCCTAATAGAACTAAGGAATAATACCACAATATATATATATATATATATATATATATATATATATATATATATATATATATATATATATATACACACACACACACACACATATATATATAAATAAGGCATAAGAGTTAGAGTTAAAGAACCCTTAGTCAAAATTTTCACAATCACAAGGTGTATATGATTTAGGGTAAAGTAATTGACTAAATGAGAAGTACAATTTGACTCCTTACTTGATAATAAATTTTTGAATAGAGACTAAGTTTAGGAATGAAAAATTCAGTTTTCCTATAACTTATAGATTACTTAAGTCTTACAATTATATTTCAAATATTTTTCTCTTTCAAAATGCTTTTCAAAAATACTAACTCTTTGTTTCTCTTTCTTTATGGATTTTGTGGTGTAATCCACTGAAAACCCTCACGAGACAAAATTCGTCCTCTAGGGGAAACCTAGAGGTTTAACGGTTTGTTGCACATGCTCAGTGCAATCGCGTGACCTGCGAAAGTGGTCTAATAATCCTTAGTATAGTTTAGTTGCTTTGCTCGAGGAGGAGCAAAAGATAGGTATGGGGGTGTGATTGGTCACTAATATTGTACATTTAATATCATATTCTCCTACTTATTATAGAATAAACTCTGCATTTTCCTAATTAAATATTTAATTTATTTGCAGGCCCATTCCTAAAGGAGAGTGAAGAGAAATGAGCCAAAAGCCCACCAAATCCTGTCTTAATTCAGAATAAATTTGAATTAAGGAATCAGGGCTAAATCTTGGCATATCAGAGAGATTGAAAACCGGTTGAGAAAAAATCCTCCCTGAATCGATCGGTTGAAGCCAAGGATCAAAGGCCATTTCGTCAAAATCCCGGACATAAACTGCAAATCCAGATAAAGATATCAAGAAACGGGGAGCTCCACCAACAGGGTGTGGCCACCTGGCCACACCCTGGCCGCGGAAACACGGCCAAAGCCACGTTTCCGCAGCTCTGTTGGAGAGTTAGGGGGAGCGTTTGCCCCCTATCTTCATATGATCCTGTAGGTTTGGTTTTGCCTATAAATACTGGGATTTTCAGAGCCTCCAGGGGACGACCATGCAGAGATAGGATTTAGTCAACTTTTCCATTTTTTAGTGTAGGTTTTTTGTTTTTTTTCATGTAATTTTTAGTTTTAATTTATGTAAATCAGAGGAGATCAGAGTTTCATAGGAGAACGAGAACGAAGCTTGTACTGAGAGTGACACCGGTGTAAGGTTTTTTTTCTTTTCTTTTAATGTTATGAAATTGAATCTGTATTTACCTTTTTATGTACTTCGTTTTAGTGTTCTTTTCTTCTTTTTTCTACTTCACTCATTCTTGTACCAATTGCTCTCCAAGTGAGTCTAAAAGCATAGAAAGAGCCTTGCCTTTGCGAGTGCCACCGATAGCTCATGACGATGGATTTGAGTCTCTCTGTATCATTTCATGCCTGTTTTATCTTGATGATGTAATATGGAAGAGACAATAATCAACTCTTATGGGTTATGCGCTGATTGCCTCCACTTTAAGGTAACACTGTCGCCAAAGATTCAAGGTAAGCTTTTGGTCAAAAGGAGGTAAGTAATTATTTTTAGTTTTTCTTTCTTTTATTGTAATTTTTAGTTTAGATCACCAACACCACATCTTTCAAATCTTTTTCATTTTTTTCAATTTATTTGTACATAGTCATTTTCTGATTTTCCCACCTTCTCATTCTACCACTTTCTTCCACACTTAACTTTAACCTAACTCTTTTCATTTTCATTTCTTAAAACAAAGAAGAACCTTCATTTTCTTCACAAAGATTTTAATACAAACCTTGAACGCTTCTATCGCTAACCCTCCTTGTGGATCACGACCCGCATAGCCACTTGCTATCGCGGTAGTAGAACTGAGCACTTGCACATCTCTATTTTAAAGTTCTGAAATTCTGTATTTTTGTGCAGGTTCAAGCTTAACCATGTACCGCAAGAATAAGCTCAATAGAAGGCGATGGGAAGGGAAGGAGGAGAAAAAGATCATATGCTACAACTGTTGGAAACCCAGACACATCATGGCCGATTGTCCAGATTTCAAGAAAAAGATATCTTCCTCCTTGAAGCAAAAGAAGCCGGTTGAAAAGAAGGTGTACAAAGCCACTTGGGACTCAGAAAGTGAATCCGAAGATGAAGTCGACACGGCAAATGTGTGTTTCATGGCAAACACACCTAAGGTAACTACCCAACCACTTGATGATGAAAGTGAAATAAGTAAAGAATTGTTATTATAAGCTTTCATTGAACTTTCAGAAAGTTTTGATGCTAAAAAGGAAGATTGTTCAAATTGAAAAAGGAAAATGAAATTCTTAAAAATCAAATTGCTATTTCTTCAAAAGAAAAGGATGAGTTATCTTCTATTCTTATTTCAACACAAAGATATTTTGATGCCTATAGAGTTGCTTGCAAAGCTAAATATCTTAAAATTGATGAAAATGAGTTTTTCATGTTAAAAACTAGAATCAATGATTTGGGAAATATTTAAAAGAATGTGCTTTTAACAATGCTAAATTAGAAGAAATGTTTTCAAAGAAGCATATGCATGCTCCTCATGCTAAACATGATAAAACATCTCATGCCAAAATTTCACATGTTCATCATGCCAACACATCATATGTCAATCATGCTAAAACACCCTATGCTCACAAATCACATGTTCATAAACCACATGCTCATTATGCTTTTAAATATGGAAGAATTTATAAATATACTTATTGTGGCCGGAATAGTCATTTAGCTAAATTTTTCTATGATCATATAAATAGTACAAATAATCTTATTTGGGTTCGAAACACTAACGCATTAGGACCCAAGAAAATTTGGGTACCAAAATCAAGTCTTAATTATTTGATATAGGTACACACCAAGACTCCAAGACGTGAGGAGCGGTGGTACCTTGATAGTGGTTATTCAAGACATATGACATGGGACATCAACAATTTCACAACCCTATCAAGGTACGTTGAAGGTGGCACCGTCACCTTCGGAGATGACTCTAAGGGCACAATCATCGGTATAGTTAACATTAAGATTGGTGCATCTCCTTTAATTGAAAATATAGTTCTTGTTGATGGGCTTAAACATAATTTTCTTAGTATTAGTCAACTATGTGATCGTGGTCTCAAAGTTGTGTTTGATGAATCTTCTTGCAAAATTTTTGATTGTAAAACCAATAATTGTATTCTCACTGAATTTCGTGAAAATAATGTCTACATTATTGATATGCTTAATTTGGATTGCTCTACAAATGTTTAAATGCTTTTGATGAGATTTCATGGTTATGGCATAGAAGATTAGGCCATGAATCTTTTGATCACCTTGCTAGAATAAATTCTAAGGAATTGGTGAGGGTATTACTTGTTTGAAGTTTAAAAAAGACCGCATTTGTGGTGCGTGCCAACTTGGGAAACAAATCAAGTCTTCTTTCAAACCAATCAAGGATATCATGTCATCTAGGCCATTAGAATTAATTCACATGGATCTTTTTGGACCAACTAAAACTAAAAGATTAAGTGGAAATAGATATGTTTTTGTTTTAGTCGATGATTTCTCTCGTTTCACTTGGGTTTTCTTTTGGAGCATAAAGATCAAACTTTTTCGCATTTTAAGATTTTTCGAAAAAGGATTGAAAAAGAAAAAAGATTTTCGATTTTACGGATAAGAAGTGATTGAGGTGGTGAGTTTGTCAACCAACTCTTCATGACTTATTGTGATGAAAAAGGAATTAAGCATGAAATGTCATGTCCTAGAACTCCACAACAAAATGGAGTAGTTGAACAGAAGAATAGAACTCTTCAAGAAATGGCTAGGACTATGATAAGTGAATATGGGCTCCCTCAATACTTATGGGCCGAGGCCGTAAACACCGCATGCTACATATTCAACCGTATTTATTTGTGTAAAAATACTTTCAAAAGCTCTTTTGAAATTTATCATTTAAGAAAATCAAATGTTTCATACTTTAAAGTTTTTGGATGCAAGTGTTTTGTTTTAAACACCAAGATAATTTGGGTAAATTTGATGCTAAGGCTTATGAAGCAATCTTTGTTGGCTATTCTAGTACTAGCAAAGCATATAGAGTGTTCAATAAATCATCTCATACTATTGAAAAATCTATGCATGTTAAATTTGAAGAAACTAATTCTATTGTTGAGAATGTTGTAGAGATTGACTCATTAGGTGAGGACATGGAGAAAATATCCTTGAAGGACTCATCCATCCAAGAAGACAAGCAAGAACCTATTGGTGAAGTTCAAAAGGATGAAGTGGAACAATCACAACCACTTCCTAAAGATTGGAGATACGCCTCAAATCATCCCAAAGATCTCATCATAGGTGATGTATCGAAGGGGGTAACCACTCGCTCCAAACACCAAGATTTGTGTGAAAATTATGCATTCATATCTCATTTTGAACCCAAAAACATCGTCGAAGCCGAGGGTGACTCATATTGGTTACTTGCAATGCAAGAAGAGCTCAATCAATTTGAGCTCAACCAAGTTTGGCACCTTATTCTTAGACCCCATGATAGACCAATAATTGGTACTAAGTAGATTTTTAGGAACAAGTTGGATGAGTCAAGAAATGTTATTAGGAATAAGGCTAGGTTAGTGGCCTAAGGTTACACTCAAGTTGAAGGAATCGACTTTGAGGAGATCATTGCACCCGTCACACGGCTAGAAGCCATACAGATCACACTAGCTTATGTATCCTCAAAATTTTAAACTTTTTCAAATCGATGTAAAAAGTGCATTTTTAAATGGTTTTATTGATGAGGAAGTTTATGTTGAACAACCTCCCGGTTTGTGGATCATGTACATTCAAATTTTATTTTCAAACTAGATAAAGCATTGTATGGTTTAAAACAAGCTCTAAGAGCTTAGTATGAAAGGCTTTCTAGTTTTCTTCTTTCAAACGATTTTGTTAAAGGAAAAGTAGACACCACATTATTTACTAAACATGTTGGTAGTGACATTCTTATAGTTCAAATATATGTTGATGATATAATCTTTGGTCCTACTAATGAGTTACTTTGCAAGGAGTTTGAACAATGTATGCAACGTGAATTTGAGATGTCATTGATGGGTGAATTGAACTATTTTCTTGCACTCCAAATCAAGCAAATGCATGATGGGATTTTCATATGTCAAGCCAAGTACTCCAAGGAACTCATCAAGAAATTTAGGCTTGAAGACTCAAAAATTTGCAACACTCCCATGGCCACCGCCACCAAGCTTAATAAGGATGACCAAGGTAAGTGTGTTGATATAAAATTATATAGAAGCATGATTGGTAGTTTGTTGTATTTAACGGCTAGTAGGCCGGATATTATGTTTAGTGGTGTCTTTGTGCTAGATTTTAATCTTGTCCCAAAGAATCTCATTTAATTGCGGTAAAACGCATTATTCGTTATGTTAAGGGCACTATTGGAATGGTCTATAGTATCCAAAAATCGGAGAATTCTCAATGACGAGT
The DNA here is from genome assembly GCA_038442645.1 of Agave tequilana. Classification (NCBI taxonomy): domain Eukaryota; kingdom Viridiplantae; phylum Streptophyta; class Magnoliopsida; order Asparagales; family Asparagaceae; genus Agave; species Agave tequilana. The sequence continues at coordinate 150,814 of JAVJIF010009321.1, read as the reverse complement.
TTTTCGGATGCCGACTATGCGGGTTGTAGATTGGATAGGAAGAGTACTAGTGGAACATGTCAATTTCTTGGTAATTGTCTTGTTTCATGGTCTTCCAAGAAACAAAATTCGGTAGCCCTCTCAACCGCTGAGGCGGAGTATGTTGCGGCGGGGCTTGTTGTGCTCAAGTCCTTTGGATGAAACATACTCTCCTTGATTATGATTTGCATTATGACCATATAAAAATATTTTGTGATAATACTTGTACTATTCATATGACTAAGAATGCAAATCAACATAGTAAGACCAAGCACATTGAGATTCGATATCACTTCCTTAGAGATCATTTTGAGAAGGGTGATATTGATATTGATTATGTTTCTTCCGATTTTCAACTTGCCGATATTTTTACTAAACCACTTGACTATAATAGATTTTCTTTTATATGTGGTGAACTAAATGTTTGTGTTGTTGAATAAGGAAGTTTTCTTGCTAACATATCCCTTTTTGATGTATGACAAAAAGGGGGAGAAATATGTTGTTTATGTTTTTGTTGTTTATGTTTTGGTTTTATGTTTGGTGTTTTGGTTTAGTGCCTTGCTTTCAAATTTTCAAAATCAAAAAAAATTTCAAAATAAAAATTCTCTCATAATAATTATTTTATACTTGTTTAATATAGCATTATTTGAGGGAGAGTTTTTACCTCTTTTTTATATCTTGTGTTATAGCCTATATGTTTTGTCATCATTAAAAAGGGGGAGATTGTTGGCCCAAAAGGTTACACTCTCTATTTGTATAAGTTTTGAGGATAACAAAACATATAGAAGCTATTTGGTAATAATAAGTTGTTTTAGAATAACTTTCAGGTTTGTTACAAGTCTTGATGGCTTTAAAGCATATTGCAAGGTTAATGGCGCTAAAAGCATGTTGATAGGTTGATGGCGCAAGAGAACTCTTTTATAGGAGAGGAGGCTTTAGCTCGGCAACATGATTCAGAGACTTTTTTCTTTATAGTTTATACTTTAGTTTGTTAAAGGATAGTATATAGTGTTGAAGCTCAAATTTCCCACACACACAAAATTGCACATGATTTTAAAAGATTATTTTTGTCGCTTGTATAAAATATTTTAATATGCCTATTTTCAGTATTTGCAAACTTAATTTATTGTAGTCTACGAAGTCTTGACAAATATTTTTAAAAAAAAATTTAACATGTCTTCAAAACTATTTGTTAAAAGTAAACTGTTTTGACCTGTTGCGGTCGACTGGACGGTCGACCGGCTCTGTTTTAGGTCAGAACGGTCGACCGAGCGGTCGATCACAGTTCTGACCGTTGGGTGCGTGCATGTGTGCACGTTATCCGGTCAACCGGGCGGCCGACCGGACCCCATATCAGTCGACTGAGCTTCAACCGACTGATTGCACCCAAGTCTCTGTTTGGGACGGTCGACCGGGCGGTCGACCGGGACCTGCCAACGGTTAAATAATTTTAAAAATCTGTCGACCGGGCCGGTCGACCGTGAGTGTATTAACAGCCAAACGGCTAGTTTTTTTAAACTTGTTTTAAAACATGTTTTTATTCTCCAAACGAGTTTTACAGCTAGTTTTGGGTCTTATCTTTCCTGATTAATCAAAATTATTGTTTACCCTTTAATTCCTACCTATATCCTATAAATAGGGGTGGATGGGGTTGAGGAGAATTACAACAACATTTGAAAAGAAATCAAAGCTTGAGTCCTTTTGAAAAAGTTTTTGCTCTCAGTTTTTGTGCTCTAATCTCTGATTTTTCTCTGAAGTTTTTGATTCAAAACTCTCTTCTACTTTGTTTTATTTTTCACTTACAAACTTTGAGCTTCAATCCTATACATTATTCTCTAGGGTTTTGTAAAGAAAAGTTTTTCAAAAGAGAGTTTGTGGTCTTTTGATCACCAAGTGATTATTGTATTTGTGGCTCCACTACCTCTAGACTAGAGGAGTGTGATTGAGGAGTTGGGTACTCCCTAGTGGTTGTAATCATTTGTGGAAGTTCTAGTGGATCGGAAATCCTTCTAGGTGAAGGCGGGGACGTAGAGTTGGGTGCTCGAACCTCAAAATAAATCTCTGTGTCTGTGATTGGTTTACTCGTGTTATTTACTTGCTTTCCATTCATTCTTATATTGTCGATCAATCCTCTCACAATAAGATTGCATTGCGCACCTCAAACTCTTATTTAGAGGAATCACGAGGAAGGAGTTCAGAGCCCTTCACGGGGTATTCGGCTTCTAATCTTGCTTTGAGTGATTGTTACATCATCTCATTTTAAATTTGTGCATTGATTAGCATTATCACCTATTCACCCCCCTCTAGGTGATTTCAGGTCTGTTGTCTTTATTAATGTAATTTGTAAACATTTTTATTCATTTGTTATACAATCCACTGAGATTTTCTTGTTTCCATTCTATAGCTGTTGCTACTTAGGTCGCATTGATATTCGAAAAAATCATGAGTTCAGAATTTGTACTGCGATAAAAGTAGCAGTCAGGACCTGGGAAGTTGTATCGTTTGCTTATATTTGAAAATAGATTCATTTTTTAAGGTTTTTTTACTGCGACTGATGTCGTAGTGTTACCGTTCGTTCTCTCCTTTTTGGGGGTATGGTCGCAGTATGATGATACAAAGGTCCCTTCATGGTAAATTATTTTGGTTAATTACAAAATTGTAGTGCGATCTTGGTCGCAATGTATTATATTCTACTAAATTGGATTAACTGGACAGTGATATATTACACTGCGACTTTGGTCGTTGTATGAAGAAACAAAGTATATAATTGGTGAATTATTTTGTTTAATTAGAAAATTGCGACTGAAGTCGCAGTGTAAAATATTATCGCGACCTTGGCCGTAGTGTATTATAATTTATTAAAGTCTGTTGCGACCAAGGTCATAGTCTTATTTTCTTTTATTTCTTTAAATAAACGTACTGCGACCCGGTATTTTATACTAATGTTTTTAATGTTTCTGCATCTATAGGTTGTATCGTTTGCTTATAATGCGACAATGGTCACATGAATAATTTCGTCTATAAAAAAATGTATCTATTTATTAGCATTCTATTAATGTAATTGAGACAGCGATCACGGTCGCAGTTATTGAATCATATATCAGATCGCACTGCGACCATGGTCGCATTGCCCTATTCGGAACTCTAAAGTTTTTATACACATAACGATATATGCTTTAATTTTATTAACACAATTAATTTAACGAAACATAAATATGATCCTCCCTGTCTTTTTCTACCATAAGAAATTAAAATAATAATAGTCTTGATGTATTCAAAGTACAAAGTAACTACATATAAAAATATATAAACTTTTTAACTATTTTTGAAAACTGAACAGTCACCTAGAAAGTATACACTTTTTGAAAAAAGACAGAGAATAAATTTGAGCCATGTTAACGTCGTTTGAGAGCATAAACCTTTTGAAATTCCTGGATTATTAATATATAAAGGGTGTCCATTAGAGGATAACAAACAGACTAAATTGGTTTTCTGAAATTCGTCTCTTTCAATATTCGTAAACAGATTCAAAAATGTCTTCCCACCATTTTCACCAGAAAGAAGCCAATCATCTAATGATGATTGGATTGATAGTTTTGATTCATTCCCTCGCTACGGGTCAGAGGATAAGCTTGATATAGACGACCCCTTCTGGAAGTTCATTGATGAACCAAAATACTGCTATGAAGAGGAAGAAAGCGAAGAGGAGAGTGACGGTAAAGAGGAGGAAAGTGATACGGAAGACGAACACAGTCATAATATATATGACGAATCTGATTATGATGGTGATGACGAGGACGAGTAGTAGATAGTAATTTTAAATATGTATTTTATTTTTTTAAATATTTAAGCCTGTTTGTAATGTTAATTGTGATAATTATAAATATTTTTTACTTAATTTTGGTTTAACTAGTGTAACCTTTTCACTAATTTTATTTTATGGCAGACGCAACATGGAACTACAGTGTCAAATTTTAATAGGCTATATCGAACTTACATGTCAGCAATGTGAATCAATTAAGCCAGAAAAATGTTAAAATTAAATAAAATGGGATACACTGCGACTATTGTCGCAGTCACAAAAAAATAATATCAGCCACCGGAGATAAATATATGGCTAATTTAGGGTCAGAATCTAAACTGCGACCAAAGGTCGCAGTGTATAATTGAAAAGGTAACATAATTAAAGAACTTAATGTAATATTTCATTCAAACTTGAGAATTAATCAATCCAAGATTCGCGTGAAATTTAAACTGCGATTCTGGTCGCAGTTATGAAACTGCTGCAGACTTTGACAAAGTCGTTCTCAAATAGGCAAATATGAACTGCGACCCTGGTCGCAGTTTATATTCAGTGAACTAAAACACAACATATGGCAAAATTATCGCAATGGATTTTCAACACAGTCATTTCAACTATATTCAAATGTTATTATAATACCAAGAGACGGGGGACACTTGAAAAGCAACAAAAAATTTTATATATGCAATGATACATTACGACTCCGGTCGCAGTTATCTTCATACACTTCTTATATTTGCGGCCAAAGTCGCTATCTATGTTCAATGAACTAAAAGGTAAAATATATAGGCCAATATTGTCACAGTGAAATTTTAAAGTACAAGTGCTTACAAAAGTACATTAGATGGGAAGCACATGGAAAGGAACAAAAAATGTGTTTATACTGCGACCCGGGTCGCAGTATAGAAATGAATCTCTCTTCGCAGTGCGACCATGGTCGCAGTTGATGACTGAAGCTGTGAAAATGAAAACTTTATTCGTTCTAGGTAGACGCAACATGAAACTACTTCCTCTGCAATTAAAAAGGAAAAGTAAGAATTTGAAACATCAAACTTTAAAAAGAATTATATAACAGGTTTAATTTAATACCAATAATGGACAACCAGTCCTGTAATGGCCCAGCTGTTGACAGTTTTCACACTTTCGATGCTTCACTTCTTTCTATGATAGAGAATCTTTAAAACCAGACTTAAGCCTGGATGCACCTCTAGGCCTCCCCTTGGTTGGTACAGGACCAATTGGATTGCGTACAGTCAATTCTTCATCATCCCGCAGAACAACGACGGATCCACTGGAACCAATATTAGTTTTAGACTGTGATGATTGATAATTTACTGACCTGACTTTGTATTCATTACTGGTTTCTTCAGCAAATCTTTTCAAAACAGCATCCCGCTTTGAAAGATGGAGATCAGAATCGTCCACCATTTCAAGAATTACATTAAATTTGGAACGAAGTGTCCACAATCTAGCCGTCCCTTCCCTTGAGTTCCTTGACTAGAAAAAGGCCTAATGCCATTTTCAATTGCAACATTTTTGTAACGAGCATCCAACCTCCATCTCTGAAGTATATAGGATTCTGGTATATGTGTAACGTGATTGCGCCACAAAATGCACAGAATATGTCTACAAAGTATACCCTCTGTTTCAAATAATGAGCAACTACAAGACACATCAAGTTCATCAGACTTCTCATGACTGACCTTTTCCCAGGAGTCTTTTGATTCTGAAAAATCACCAACCAAATATTTTACTCCGGGTCCATCGTGTTCTGATTGAGTTAACACTGCATAAAAATACAGAATTTCAGATTTTAAGATTAAAGAGTGCAAGTTACTCAATTCTACCATAGTAGCAAGTGGCTATGCGGGTCGTGATCCGCAAGGAGGGACTAGCGATGGAAGCTTTTTTAGTAAGTTCTCTTTTAGGCTACAAAATATGGTTAAAGTTCTTCTTTAGTTCTTTAAAGAAAAAGGAAAAATTAGGTTAAGGTGAGTTAGGAAGAAGATGATAGATTAAGAAGATGGAAAAACCAGAAATGATATGTACAAAGAAATGGAAAAGGAATGATAAAAGAAGTGGTCGATTGTGATGTTCTAAACTAAAGAATAAAAAGAAAAGAAAGAAACTAAAAGTTACTTACCCCTTTTGTGCTCATATACCTTGGATTCGTAGCTACGACTTACCTTGTCTTTGAAGGCGATCAAGTATGGCGTGTAGGATCTTTCGCATTCCCGATCTACTAAGAATAAAAGGGCAAGCTATACTAGCAAGAGAATGATTATTCATCACCATAGGCCATCAAGGGCACTTGCAATGGCGAAGCAGTCTCGAGGCTAACAGATTCACTTGGATTGCAACACATTAGAGGAGAGTAAACGAAAATAAGAGTAAAGAAGAAAAAGTAACTTTGATTCAATTCAAAAAATAATGGAAGAAGAGATCACTTACATCGGTGTCAACTGCAGTACAAGCTTGCTCTCATTCCTCCATGAAAGTAACATCTCCTCTCAGTTACATAAAGAAAATAAAAATTACATGAAAAAAATAAAAACTTAAGTTACAAACTATAAATTAGCCTAAGTTATACTCTCTGCTTGGTCGTTCCTTGTACGCTCTGAAAATCACAGTATTTATAGGCAAAACCCAACCTATGAGAGCGTATGAAGATAGGGGAGCAAACGCTCCCCCTAACTCTCTAACAAAGTCGCGAAAACGCCGCTTTGGACGCGTTTTCGCGGCCAGGGTGTGGCCAGGTGGCCACACCTTGTTGGTGGAACTCCCCGGCTTCGCGATTGATGTTTATCTTCAGCTGGATTTGCAGTTTAAGTCTGGGATTTTGACGAAATGGCCTTTGATCCTTGGTTTCAACCGATTGATTTGTAGGGATTTGTTCTAACTAGTCTTCAATCGATCTGAACCGATCTGATATGCCCTGATTTACTGAGTTCGAATTAATTCTGATTTAATTCAGAATTTGATGGGCTTTTGGGCCCATTTCTCTTCACTCTCCTTTAGGAATGGGCCTGCAAATAAATTAAACAATAATTAAGAAAAAGCAGAGTTTATTTTATAATAAGTATGAGAATATGATAATGAATGTGCAATATTAGCAACCGATCACACCCCCATACTTATCGTTTGCTCGTCCTCGAGCAAATAACTAAACAAAAAATTATTAGACCACTTTTGCAGGTCACGCGATTGCACTGAGCATGTGCAACAAGCCGTTAAACCTCTAAGTTACTCCTAGAGAACGAGTTTTATCTCGTGAGGGTTTTCAGTGGATTACACCCACAAAATCCGTAAAGGAAGAAAAAATGTTAGTATTTTGAAAACACATTTTGAAAGAAGAATATTTGAAATATTATTGTAAGTTTTAAGTAATCTATAAGTTATAGGAAAACCGAATTTTTCATTCCTAAACTTAGTCTCTATTAAAAAATTTGTTATCAATCAAAGTAAGGAGTCAAATTGTACTTCTCATCTAGTCTATTACTTTACCCTAAGTCATATACACCTTGTGACCGTGAAAACTTTGACTAAGGGTTCTTTAACTCTAACTCTTATGCCTTATTTATTTATATATATATATTTTGGTGGTATTATTCCTTAGTTCTATTAGGCTTTCTAATCTACCCATGCTACGAGCCTTTTAATCGATGACTCCAAAACCAAACGATCTTAGGGCACCGGGTGAGAAAACACCCCAATGACTTAAGGACTCGAGCAAACAAGCCCACAAAACTAAGGATTTTATATATGAACCACTTTTAGACGTGAATACTTATACTTTATTAGGCACAAATACCCATCCTAATCAGAGGATTTTTTTATATATATATTTTTTCTCAAACTTATCTAATCATCTTTCGCATAAATACCAAAGCTTATTTAGGCTAAAGCACCTAGCTAATCAATAATTAGATTTATATATATATATATATATATATATATATATATATTCTCTTTTCTTTTCTTTTTTTTATAAGTCATAAGAATCTTTATTTTTGAACTCTAAGTGTGTAAGTGCATGAAGTGAGCATATTTTATTAAGGTAAAGATCAAGACTAAGTTACTTTGACAAATTATCTTCCTAACCCTAAAAGTCAAACAAATAATTTAATTTTGATCAAGTTTAAGAAATCCTAATTTTGATTTTACTATTCCTTAAAATTGACTTAATTTCTTGCAAAAAATATGTCAAAATATTATTTCTATTTTCAAAAAAATTTTAAAAGTAAAGAAAATGTTAAAAAAATTTAAATAAAAAGAAAAACTTAAGTTATGTTAGAACCCTCCCCCACACCTATCTCATGCATTGTCCTCAATATATGAATTAATGCATGGATGCATGAAAAAGAAGAAAGGGAAGGAAAATACTACCTTAAGGTGGTGGTTCCGGTGGTGGTCTGATTGGTCCACGAAATGCGGCCCAATCGACTTTGCTTGGAGTTCGGAGGAACCCACCAGAAATCTCGCTAATATAACCCACCAAAATGATGTATATATGAACGATTTTTATCAAAAATTTAACCCCATCTAATTTTCAAATTTCATAATTAATTTCAGAGTCAATTTTGTCAACCGCCTTGTCCAAAATGGAGTTTGAAAAGATGAAATGATTGACTTGGACTTTGAAAGTATGAGAACTAATACCAACTCAAAAAAATGACTTAAGTCAAGTAAAGTTCAGGAGTCGAGATTAGTTCAGGAAGTGGATCCAAATCAAGAAGTTGAAACTCAAGTCCACATTCATTTTCACACAATGGAATGTGACTTAATATTGGTGATTCAAGTTCAAGAATGATAGGTGTAGGAATCAAAACTGATTCTAAAATATTACTCAAGTCGGGTAACAAGACAGAAGTCAATATTGATTCGGGAATTTGAACTGGATTACAAAATTGAGAATCTAGGTCACATTTCTCATTGAGTTTAATTTTATAAAAATGAGAACTTGCAATTTGTCAATGGGACTTTTAAAAGTATGAAATTGGTCAAGTTCAATATGATGATCATCAAATATGGGCGATTCAATTTCATTATGAATTGGCACAGGTTCCAATGTTGACTCGGGAAAAGATTAAAATCAGGTGAAGACACCGGAGTCATAATTGAATCGGGAAGTAGAATTGAACCACTAAGTTGAGGTTCCTGATCATATTCATTCTCAAGTTCAATTTCAGGAAAGGAATAACTTGCCAAACTGTCAATGTCGCTTTTAAAATTTAGAGTTTGGGCAAGTTCAAATGATTGTGCTGAAATGGAACCTTGTTATCCAAAACAACATGACTCTTCGGCTCTAACAGAATGGTTAGCATCATCAGAACTGGCCAAACGGTGAGAACGTAGAGTTTTGACCATCATATCTATGTCATGATTACGAGCGTTTTGAGCCTGAGTCATGGCTTCAAGCATCTTTTCATAGTTGATTGGTTCATCGTTTTGTTGCGATTGGTCTTGAAAAGAGGAAGTGTTGTTTTGGAATTGGTGGTGAAATTGTGAGTCCATCAGATTTTGTGATTGTTGTTTGGACTCACGCATACTCATTTCCAAATTTGATGATTTTTTATTTTGGACTGGTGGAACTGAGTATGAATCTTGAAAATATTGTGGACAAGGTGGATAAGGAGGGCAAGTTGGTTGAAAATTGGACTCGGGGGAGGTGAATCCCCATTGACTCTGTGAAGAGTTGAAATTATTCTGAAAACTATGGTTATAAGATTGGGGCATGGCTTATATTGATTCGGATAAGACCAATCCGGCACACTAGGTTGGTTAAAGTTATGATACGTCGGGTGGTAATATCCGAAAAAGAGGTTGGTGTGTAATATGGATTACTATTAAAATTGGAAAAATTATTGTTATAAGCCATATCTCACAGGAAAACACAAAACAAAGAAATACAAACAAATAAGCAAACAAATAAAAAAATTCTAACCTAAGTTAGGATAAACCTTAGACCTAAACGACTTCTAACTGGTTAGACTTTCCACAGGAGGTATAATGTAGACTTTGACCACAAGCTAATCAGCCAGGACAGGGCAAGACTGGCGTGAGGTTTTCACGCAAAAGCGACGGGCCTAATTAAGCCAAACCACCAGCTTTTGGGGTTTCGCCCCTCAATCCCTTTCCTTAGATACTGATTTGGTAGGAGTCAAATTCTAACACCTTCCCCCTTAGGATAATCTCCTAATTGAGTCCCAGATGTCCCTAAGGCCAGCGTCTACTCATTTTTAATAAGGCTTGGGTTAGTGAGTGAGGAGATTATTTTTAGGCTAAGGGAGGGTAATGACTTCCCCACCTTATCTTTTTATAGGACAAGCCCTTAAATCAATTTAGTGCAGTGTACATGTATATAGAAAAAAATAACACTCAAGCAATATTTCATACAAGAATGAACCTTATACTAAATGCTATGCACACATACCTTGGCTCTAGCACTCTTCAACAGTAAATAGAAAATGTAATGAAATAGACACGTGCTTAAATGAAAAGTCTAAACCGTTTTTAGCATTTAACAAACATCATTTCACTGTTGAGGTTAGAAGGAAGTACAGTGAGACAAGCCAGAGAATTAATAGGTACAGATATTAAATTTTGTAATTCAGCTAACCTGCAGAAAATATAGGTTAGTAGTTCACTCAGATTGCCACATGAATGTAGCAAATCTGAGGGCTTCTTAGCTCTGCTTTCTTGAGCAGAGTCAAAGGCCACTTATATGTCCACTGCAGCAAAAGTTCCTTATTGTTAAATCTGTAGAAGAAGGTTAATAAAAAATGTAAATTTTAATGAGAATTACTTACTGTCCCTCCCCGGCAATGGCGCTAAAATTTGATTGAGTTAACACTGCATAAAAATACAGAATTTCAGATTTTAAGATTAAAGAGTACAAGTTACTCAATTCTACCGCAGTAGCAAGTGGCTATGCGGGTCGTGATCCACAAGGAGGGACTAGCGATGAAATCTTTTTTAGTAAGTTCTCTTTTAGGCTACAAAATATGGTTAAAGTTCTTCTTTAGTTCTTTAAAAGAAAAAAGAAAAATTATGTTAAAGTGAGTTAGGAAGAAGATGGTAGATTAAGAAGATGGAAAAACTAGAAATGATATGTACAAAAAAAATGGAATAGGAATGATAAAAGAAGTAGTCGATTGTGATATTCTAAACTAAAGAATAAAAAGAAAAGAAAGAAACTAAAAGTCACTTATCCCTTTCATGCTCATATACCTTGGATTCGTAGCTACGACTTACCTTGTCTTTGAAGGCGATCAAGCATGGCGTGTAGGATCTTCCCCATTCCTGATCTACACTAAGAATAAAAGGGCAAGCTATACTAGCAAGAGAATGGTTGTTCATCACCATAGGCCATCAAGGGCACTTGCAATGGCGAAGCAGTCTCGAGGCAACAGATTCACTTGGATTGTAACACATTAGAGGAGAGTAAACGAAAACAAGAGTAAAGAAGAAAAAGTAACTTTGATTCAATTCAAATAACAATGGAAGAAGAGATCACTTACACCGGTGTCACCTGCAGTACAAGCTTGCTCTCATTCCTCCATGAAAGTATTATCTCCTCTCAGTTACATAAAGAAAATGAAAATTACATGAAAGAAAAATAAAAACCTAAGTTACAAACTATAAATTAGCCTAAGCTCTACTCTCTACTTGGTCGTTCCTTGTACGCTCTGAAAATCCCAGTATTTATAGGCAAAACCCAACCTTTGAGAGCGTATAAAGATAGGGGGAGCAAACGCTCCCCCTAACTCTCTAACAACGCCGCGAAAACGCGGCTTTGGCCGCATTTTCACGGCCAGGGTGTGGCCACCTGGCCACACCCTGTTGGTAGAGCTCCCCGGCTTCGCGATTGATGTTTATCTTCAGCTGTATTTGCAGTTTAAGTCTGAAATTTTGACGAAATGGCCTTTGATCCTTGGCTTCAACCGATTGATTTGTAGGGATTTGTTCTAACTATTTTTCAACCGATCCGAACCGACCTGATCTGCCCTGATTTACTGAGATCGAATTAATTCTGATTTAATTTAGAATTTGATGGGCTTTTGGGCTCATTTCTCTTTACTCTCCTTTAGGAATGGGCCTGCAAATAAATTAAACAATAATTAAGAAAAAGCAGAGTTTATTTTATAATAAGTATGAGAATATGATAATGAATGTGCAATATTAGCAACCGATCACACCCCCATACCTAACTTTTGCTCGTCCTAGAGCAAATAACTAAACAAAAAATTATTAGACCACTTTCGCAGGTCACGCAATTGCACTGAGCATGTGCAACAAGCCATTAAACCTCTAAGTTACCCCTAGAGGACGAGTTTTGTCTCGTGAGGGTTTTCAGTGGATTACACCCACAAAATCCGTAAAGAAAGAAAAAAATGTTAGTATTTTGAAAAAACTTTTCGAAAGAAAAATATATGAAATATTATTGTAAGTTTTAAGTAATCTATAAGTTAGAAGAAAACCGAATTTTTCATTCCTAAACTTAGTATCTATTAAAAAATTTGTTATCAATCAAAATAAGGAGTCAAATTGTACTTCTCATCTAGTCATATGCACCTTGTGACCGTGAAAACTTTGACTAAGGGTTCTTTAAATCTAACTCTTATGCCTTATTTATTTATATATATATTTTTGGTGGTATTATTCCTTAGTTCTATTAGGCTTTCTAATCTGCCCATGTAACGAGCCTTTTAATCGATGACTCCCAAACCAAACGGTCTTAGGGCACCGGGTGAGAAAACACCCCAAGGATTTAAGAACTCGAGCAAACAAGGCCACTAAACTAAGAATTTTATTATATGAACCACTCTTAGGCGTGAATACTTATGCTTAATTAGGCACAAATACCCAGCTTAATCAGAGGATTTTATATATATATATATTTTTTCTCAAACTTATCTAATCATCTTTCGCATAAATACCAAGGCTTACTTAGGCCAAAGCACTTAGCTAATCAATAATTAGATTTTGTTCATCTTTCATATATATATATATATATATATATATATATATATATATATATATATATATATATATATATATATATATATATATATATATATATATATATATTTTCTCTCTTTTTTTTATAAGGCATAAGAATCTTTGTTTTTGAACCCTAAGTGTGTAAGTGTACGAAGTGTGCATATTTTATTAAGGTAAAGATCAAGACTAAATTACTTTGACAAATTATCTTCCTAACCCTAAAAATCAAACAAATAATCTTATTTTGGTCAAGTTTAAGAAATCCTAATTTTGATTTTCCTATTCCTTAAAATTGACTTAATTTCTTACAAAAATATGTCAAAATATTATTTCTATTTTCAAAAAGTTTTTAAAAGTAAAGAAAATGTTAAAAAATATTTTTTTAATAAAAAGAAAAACCTAAGTTATGTTAGAACCCTCCCCCACACCTATCTCATGCATTGTCCTCAATGTATGATTTAATGCATGGATGCATGAAAAAGAAGAAAGGGAAGGAAAATACTACCTTAAGGTGGTGGTTCCGGTGGTGGTCTGATTGGTCCACGAAATGCAGCCCAATCGACTTTGCTTGGAGTTCGGAGGAACCCACCAGAAATCTCGCTAATATAACCCACTAAAATGATGTATATATGAACGATTTTTATTAAAAATTTAACCCTATCTAATTTTCAAATTTCATAATTAATTTCAGAGTCAATTTTGTCAACCGCCTTATCCCAAAATGGAGTTTGAAAAGATGAAATGATTGACTTGGACTTTGGAAGTATGGGAACTAATACTGGCTCAGAAAAATGACTTAAGTCAAGTAAAGATTCAGGAGTCGAGATTGGTTCAGGAAGTGGGTCCAAATCAAGAAGTTGAAACTCAAGTCTACATTCATTTTCCCACAATGGAATGCGACTTAATATTGGTGATTCAAGTTCAAGAATGACATGTATAGGAATCAAAACTGACTCTAAAATATTACTCAAGTCAGGTAACAAAACCAGAGTCAATATTGATTCGGAAATTTGAACTGGATCACAAAATTGAGAATCTAGGTCACATTTCTCATTGAGTTCAATTTTATAAAAATGAGTACTTGCCAATTTGTTAATGGGACTTTCAAAAGTATGAAATTGGTCAAGTTCAATATGATGATCATCAAATATGGACGATTCAATTTCATTATGATTGGCACAGGATCTAATGTTGACTCGGGAAAAGATTGAAATCAGGTGAAGACACCGGAGTCATAATTGAATCGGGAAGTAGAATTGAATCACTAAGTTGAGGTTCATGATCATATTCATTCTCAAGTACAATTTCAGGAAAGGAATAACTTGCTAAACTGTCAATGTCACTTTTAAAATTTAGAGTTTGGGCAAGTTCAAATGATTGTGCTGAAATGGAACCTTGTTGTCCAAAACAACATGACTCTTCGGCTCTAACAGAATGGTTAGCGACGGCCAAACGGTGAGAACGTAGAGTTTGGACCATCATATCTATGTCATGATTACAAGAGTTTTGAGCCAGAATCATGGCTTCAAGTATCTTTTCATAGTTGATTGGTTCATCGTTTTGTTGCGATTGGTCTTGAAAAGATGAAGTGTTGTTTTGGAATTAGTGGTGAAATTTTGAGTCCATCATATTTTGTGATTGTTGTTTGGACTCACGCATACTCATTTCCAAAATTGATGGTTTTCTATTTTGGATTGGTGGAACTGAGTATGAATCTTGAAAATATTGTGGACAAGGTGGATAAAGAGGGCAAGTTGGTTGAAAATTGGACTCGGGGGGAGGTGAATCCCCATTGACTCTGTGAAGAGTTGAAATTATTCTGAAAACTATGGTTATAAGATTGGGGGCATAGTTTATATTGATTCGGATAAGACCAATCCGGCACACTAGGTTGGTTAAAGTTATGATATGTCGGGTTGGTAATATCTGAAAAAGAGATTGGTGTGTAATATGGATTACTATTAAAATTAGAAAAATTATTGTTATAAGCCATATCACACAGGAAAACACAGACAAAGAAACACAAACAAATAAGCAAACAAATAAAAAAAATTATAACTTAAGTTAGGGTAAACCTTAGACCTAGACGACTCCTAACTGGTTAGACTTTTCACGGGAGGTTTAATGTAGACTTTGACCACAAGCTAATCAGCCGGGACAGGGCAAGATTGGTAGGAGATATCCGCACAAAAGCGACGGGCCTAATTAAGCCAAACCACCAGCCTTCGGGGTTTCGCCCTTCAATCCCTTTCCTTAGATACTGATTTGGCAGAAGTCAAATTCTAACACCTTTCCCCTTAGTATAATCTCCTAATTGAGTCCGAGATGTCCCTAGGGCCAGCGTCTACTCATTTTTAATTAGGCTTGGGTTAGTGAGTGAGGAGATTGTTTGTGGGCTAAGGGAGGGTAATGACTTCCCCACCTTATCTTGTTTATAGGACAAGCCCTTAAATCAATTTAGTGCAGTGTACAAGTATATAGAAAAAGTAACACTCAAGCAATATTTCATACAAGAATGAACCTTATATTAAATGCTATGCACACATACCTTGGCTCCAGCACTATTCAACAGTAAATAAAAAATGTAACGAAATAGACACGTGCTTAAATGCAAAGTCTAAACCGTTTTTAGCATTTAACAAACATCATTTCACTGTTGAGGTTAGAAAGGAAGTACAGTGAGACAAACAAGAGAATTAATAGGTACAGATATTAAATTTTGCAATTCAGCTAACCTGTAGAAAATATAGGTTAGTAGTTCACTCAGATTGTCACAGGAATGTAGCAAATCTGAGGGCTTCTTGGCTCTGCTTTCTTGAGCAGAGTCCAAGGCTACTTATATGTCCACTGCAGCAAAAGTTCTTTGTTGTTAAATCTGTAGAAGAAGGTTAATAAAAATGTAAACTTTAATGAGAATTACTTACCGTCCCTCCCCGGCAACGTCACCAAAATTTGATTGAGTTAACACTGCACAAAAATACAGAATTCAAATTTTAAGATTAAAGAGTGCAAGTTACTCAATTCTACCGCAGTAGCAAGTGGCTATGCAGGTCGTGATCCACAAGGAGGGACTAACGATGGAAGCTTTTTTAGTAAGTTCTCTTTTAGGCTACAAAATATGGTTAAAGTTCTTCTTTAGTTCTTTAAAAGAAAAAGGAAAAATTAGATTAAAGTGAGTTAGGAAGAAGATGGTAGATTAAGAAGATGGAAAA
The DNA here is from genome assembly GCA_038442645.1 of Agave tequilana. Taxonomy (NCBI): domain Eukaryota; kingdom Viridiplantae; phylum Streptophyta; class Magnoliopsida; order Asparagales; family Asparagaceae; genus Agave; species Agave tequilana. The sequence continues at coordinate 134,779 of JAVJIF010009321.1, read as the reverse complement.
ACTAGAAATGATATGTACAAAGAAATAGAAAAGGAATGATAAAAGAAGTGGTCGATTGTGATGTTCTAAACTAAAGAATAAAAAGAAAAGAAAGAAACTAAAAGTCACTTACCCCTTTTATGCTCATATACCTTGGATTCGTAATTACGATTTACCTTGTCTTTGAAGGCGATCAAGCATGGCGTGTAGGATCTTCCCCATTCTCGATCTACACTAAGAATAAAAGGGCAAGCTATACTTGCAAGAGAATGGTTGTTCATCATCATAGGCCATCAAGGGCACTTGCAATGGCATTGCAATGGCGAAGCAGTCTCGAGGCTAACAGATTCACTTGGATTGCAACACATTAGAGGAGTGTAATGAAAATAAGAGTTAAGAAGAAAAAGTAACTTTGATTCAATTCAAATAACAATGGAAGAAGAGATCACTTGCACCGGTGTCACATGTAGTACAAGTTTGCTCTCATTCCTCCATGAAAGTATCATCTCCTCTCAGTTACATAAAGAAAATGAAAATTACATGAAAGAAAATAAAAACCTAAGTTACAAATTACAAATTAGTCTAAGTTCTACTATCTGCTTGGTCGTTCCTTATACGCTCTGAAAATCCCAGTATTTATAGGCAAAACCCAACCTATGAGAGCGTATGAAGATAGGGGGAGCAAACGCTCCCCCTAACTCTCTAACATAGCCATGAAAATGTGACTTTGGCTGTGTTTCCGTGGCCAGAGTGTGGCCAGGTGACCACACCCTGTTGGTGGAACTCCCCGGCTTCGCGATTGATGTTTATCTTCAGCTGGATTTACAGTTTAAGTCCCAGATTTTGACGAAATGGCCATTGATCCTTGGCTTCAACCGATTGATTTGTAGGGATTTGTTCTAACTGATTTTCAACCGATCTGAACCGACTTGATCTGCCCTGATTTACTGAGTTCAAATTAATTCTAATTTAATTCAGAATTTGATGGGCTTTTGGGCTCATTTCTCTTCATTCTCCTTTAGGAATAGGCCTGCAAATAAATTAAACAATAATTAGGGAAAAAATAGAGTTTATTTCATAATAAGTATGAGAATATGATAATGAATGTGCAATATTAGCAACCGATCATGTTCCAACTCTTCTGAAAAGAGTGTCATTACAACTGCCAATTCCTTTTGAAATAACTGAAAAATCTTCAGAGTATACAACCTCAAAACTTGTATCGCATATGGATTCGATGTATAGTTGGGCACAGAATTCAAACCCCAAAAGTCTTGTTGAGATTCAGAACTATGACAGGCAGCAACAACTTTATCATATTGGTGGACAAATTCAACTAGTTTCGTGTTTGCATTGACAAATCCATCAAAGAAAGAATTAATACTCTCATACCTCTGACTGGTTGTCATTTTAGCACAGAAAACATCCTTGAGATATGCATTAACCTAGTGTCCACGTAATCTGTACATCTTTCACAACCAACTGTCTTCTTCTTCATCTAAATGATATTTTTCATTCATCAGTCTCCATCGCTCCTCGCATGTGCTTATATCACGGGAGGTGTACCAAAGATGGAAATCAGAGACCATATCTTCTCCATATTTGTTCGTCATAAGGATTTGTTGCTCGACAATATATTTTCGTACATGCGAAAAATAGTACCGGTGCCGAGTAGTTAGAAAAACCATCTTTATGACATCACCGATCTGGGCATCCTGATCAGAATAATCAACTTTGGTGCAACTTCATGCATGCACTTGAGCTATTTATTGAACAGCCACACAAATGTATCTCTCTGCTCATCCGTCAGCAATGCACAACCAAACAAAATTGACTGCTGATGATGATTTACTCCAGTGAATGGAGCAAATAACAAGCTCAAGTGATTAGTCCTGTATGTTGTGTCAAAAACGATCACATCACAAAACCTCAAATACGAGGAAATAGCTCTTCCATCAGCCCAAAAAATGCTTCTAAGTATGCCCGCATTATCAACTTCACTTGCAAAGAAAAATTCTGGATCGGACTCGGCTTTTTCTTGAAAATATTTGATGATCGCAATAAACTCATACCCAATATTATTTCTACGGTGACTAGTAAAATCAATAACTTGTTGCGGGCTCGCTTCTTTATAATCTTCTCCGTGGTTCATTGCATTAACAACACGGGAAATATTTGAAGGGCGAATTTCTACATCAACCAAATTGCTCATAATGCTTCTGTTAATCTTTGATCGATGTGTCTGGTGAGAGTAATGGTGATAGACCTTATCCGGGCTTGATAATTCATGTGAATAAGAATCAACAAACTTGGTGACAACCTAAGATCTTCTATCAAATAAAAAACAAAGACGCACATGCATCTCAGCAGGACACACCACTCTAATATCGATTCGACGGTGGACTGTAAGCCCACCTTGTCTTTTGTCACACAACTTCTTCACACCCTCCTTGTTGCAATAAAATTTTCTGCAAATAACTTCATGAGGAGGCCTCTCTGACTTATCTATTCCTTTTCTTCTCACACCAAAACCTCTGTTCCTTGCATAAGAATTGTAAAAGTTGTATGCTTCCTCATCTGTGATAAACTGTTTCCCTAAAAAAAGATTTGAGCTTCCAGACGTTTCTCCATGTGAATCAGATCCTACAAAACAAATTACTGAACTAAATAAAAAATAATTGAATATCACACGTCTAGATTTTTTTAAAAACATGAATAATAACTGTGCAACTCTCTCATTAGTATATACTGCGACCTTAAGTCGCAGTTCTTTAAATTTAGTGTATAAAATAGATATAATTGACATGTATAAAAAAAGGACTGCGACTAAGGTCGCAATTATAAAACTAACTTTCACAGCCGAAAAATGTTTTTAATACAACTGCGATCGTGGTCGCATTTAGTAAACAATTTTAGGGCATTAAATTAAATAGGTGCGAATGAGATTGCATTTAACAAAACTATGAAATTTCTTCTGAAGAAAAGACTTTAGAACAAGTGATTATATTGTTCTGTAAAACGAAATCTAGTCACAGTTCCATATACGCTACACAAAAATCTTCTACATTTAAGAATTGCGGGGGAAATTAATAAAATAAAAACCTCATGATCAGCATGCAAAGATCTCAACCCTTCAATACTTTTAATATTCTGAGAGAAAGTTGAACCAGATGATATATGGTCCATATTTAGATCGGGAGATAGAGATCGCTTACGACTGCGACCAGAATTGGTAGGGGAAGTGGACTGCTCCGACGTTGACATTAAATAAAAGAAGAAAAACCTGATCCAAAAATCGCTATTTTCAAAAACTGCTTAATGGCAGGAAAATGAAACCCTAAATCTGACAAAGAGCGATAAAAGAAATAAGGAAAAAAATAATAATAAACAATTACGGGACAAGTACCTTTTACCGAGGGACATTTAGTAATTTAACTTATTCCAATAAGCGGGCCGCAACTTAGTGGTGTGGCAAATATTGTGCCACATCACCGCAAGCTGAGAGAGACTCTCAGCTGTCGGCTGATATACATATTTCTGTGTACACACACACACACATATAGAAAAATGTAGCTAAGCCGCCAGCTGAAAGATACTCTCTCAGCTGTCACTTGAAAATAGTCGCAAACTTACTGCAATATGTTCCCAGTCCACTGTAACATGGTTATATATAGAGAGAGAGAAAAAAATGTAGCTAAGCCGCCAGCTGAGAGAGACTCTCTCAGCTGTCACTTGAAAATGGTCGCAAACTTACTGCAACATGATCCCAGTCCACTGTAACATGGTCACAGTCCTAAAAATCATATATTTTCAGAAAAAGACTGGGATATTGGCAACAATGCTCAGAAAAAGACTGGAACCATGGCAGCAGTCCTCATAAAAACATTGCGACTTAATCACAGTCCTCATATAACACTGCGATCATAGTGCCAGCATCTAAAATTGTGGTTAAAATTCAGTCACATTGCGCCAGCTGAGAGAGTCTCTCTCGGTTGGCGGCTGAGGTACAGATCCCTCATATATATATATACACATATATGAATATATATATATACGTATATGTATATATATACACATACATATATGTATATATATACATAGATGTATGTACATATACATATATAAATATGTACATATACATATATACATACATACATATATATAATATTAAATAAGGTGTTGACATCGTGATTGTGCGAGCTCCATCGATATCGGATAATTGTCGAATCGAGAGTTAGTAAAGTTCCCTCTTGTTCTCACTTGATTTTCATATTGAACTTTAAAATTTTGATTTCTATATCCTATTGAAAAATTGTTCAATGATACCTTGGGTCATTTCACAATCAATATCCCCAAAGTTGATTAATTATAAAGTTTGATAATCTATATGTTTGTCAAGATTATTGTGTAAATTATGACACTTGTGAGGCAAGATATGAGATTTGCAATTCTTTTAGATACTAGTATCAAATTATTAGTTTCATTTGTTCCGATTACACATTCTCTCTGTTGTAGACATAGTAAACATCATATATTTTCTATTAATTTAATTCTCATTATCTGTTATTTGATTCTATATGACTACTTTAAATTCTTATGACTAGCCTCGAGCAAATTGAGAGGAATATGCATAGTTCTTATATCATGTATGAATTCCCAGATAAATATCATATATTGTAGCCTGCCTTTGATTTTTATTTCAAACCTTCTAGGTTTCCCTTGGTTTTGGGGTTTTATTCATATAAAGAGTAATGTCTATCACTTAGTTAAAGATTAGTTCAATAGTATTAAACACATCAATAAATCTAAAGGGAAAATTGTTGTATAAAACACGGCATTGGTGACACACACACAAGGCAAATAAATGTGTGGATTTATGGAGTTCATATTTCTCACCAAAATTAACTAAATTGTGAAATCGAAAATATGTTACTGATGTGTTATATGGTTGAATGATGTGTTGCTATGAAATACATGTATGCATTGCATACCATGGAGGAAGGTTTGCGGATGAGGGAAGACATGGAAGTTATATATATGAACATATATTCTCATATATATATTTATATATTATGTGTATTTGAATATATATATATATATATATATATATATATATATATATATATATATATATATATATAATATATATATATATATATGTAATAATATGTGTGTGTATATTTATGGAGGAAGAGCTATGGAGGGAGAGGAGGAAGTATGTATATGTGAATATGTGTGACATGCGCGTACAAATTATTGTAAATATTTTAAAGAGGGAGGGATCAGAAGGGGGAAGACATGGTATCATATGTGTTTGTGTGTGTAGAGTAAGTTGATCCCCTAAGAACGGTTCTCACAGATTTATGTGAGAATTTTCATGTGAGCTGTCAGACCTGACAGAGATCTGGTTGTATTTGATTTGATCCATCATATCTGATGGCTCACGTGAAAGTTCTCACAGAAATCCATAAGAACCATTCTTAGGGGTTCAACTCCTTATATATGTATATGTGTGTGTGTGTGTGTGTCTATATATGTATCTCTCTCTCTCTCTCTCTCTCTCTCTCTCTCTCTATATATATATATATATATATATATATATATATATATATATATATATATATATATATATATATATATATATATATATATATATATATATGTGAAGGAAGGTTGTGGGAGAGAAGAAAGAAGGAAAATGTGCATACCTTCATTGCATATGTGATGTGTTTGTGAGATGTATGTTTGTAAATTTAATGAAATGAAAAGTATTCAATCATGAATCCAATGAGATATAAAAAAATGAATGGAATGACTAATTGATATGTCGTGAGTTTCTAAATGCCAAGTACTAAGATGAATTTGGGTTATATATATATATATATATATATATATATAATATATATATATATATATATATATATATATATATATATATATATATATATATATCGGTGAAATACTAGATATTATCATAAGAGAATAATAAAATAAATAGCAAAGTAATTTGGACTTTCCCAATTGATGAATAAGAATCACTAGAATACCTATTTTGTTTATTTTGGCTTTATTGTATCATCTGTCAGTTCCCAGAGGGAGTGAATAGGGACAAAATTAAATTATGCTTAATAAAATTAATGTTTAGAAAAATCTATTACTGATAGAATCAAAAAAGTTACTAGCACAATATAGGTGTGACGCCCCTACACCGCGGGTACGGAGACGTCACTGCAACGTATATGCAGGTCAGAAATACCCTTACGTATATAAGCAAAGCATTAGTACATGCAAGAATCAGAGTGCAGAAACACAGTGATAATATACATTCCAACAGAAAAGTACAAGTACATAGTTATCATAGAGAGTGATACAATATTACAGGAATATTACATTACCAAAAAATATAAAAGTACAATACGGAGAGATATACATAACAAAAGCTGAGAGGTACTCACAAGCAGCAAGAGGGGCCTCGAGAACCAATCAGGAGAATAGCTGAGAGGAAGAGCTACGACGATGTCCAAGCTTCTGCTACACTCTAGTCACCACAGAAGGATCCGCTTTGCATTTGATTAGCTACCGCAAGGCCACCATGGTCCGGACTCTAGGATCTGGATATGAGAATTCAAGGCTGTCAGATGCAATTCTGCGAGTACATATAATAAAGCCAAGTGGCATGCATATCAGGCAGTCACACGTGTACATGATTAGGTGATGTGGTTCAGGCATGCAGGTACAAGTAATGACAAGTAACATAAAGGAAATTAAAGAATGACAGTAAATCTGAAATGAAGTAAATACCTGTATATCGATAAGTCTGAATCAGAAAACATGCATATAAAACAGTGTCGAGAGTTTTAGTACAAATAAACATGTGATAAATACATTAAACATGCAATAAATACAAGTATAGACAAAACTAGTTGTATAAGTTCAGATTATGGATTTACGGGGTCGATACATCAAGGGGATAATCCAAATAAGGAAACCCTCATCTATATACCACATATCCTATGTCGCCATCATTTAAGTTCATACAACTTGAGTTGCCGTCAGAGTAATAAAACTAGAGTGTGTCAGTAGTAATCATTGTGCCACATAAATTGTATGTCATAAAATAGGGTGTCAACTCAGGGCATAATATCTGATTATATGATTCATCACTAACTGGAGAATATAAAGGTATTGCATTTTAAGTTACTCAATAATAATAATCAGTACTGCTTGATATTCGATCACCTCCCTACCAGCGCCTCACATCACTGGTAGTCCATACTAGAATTCGCACTCTAGTAGAACTTACTCGAGTTTGATATGTGAGAACCAGGACCGAACAAAGGAGAGACCAAATAACACACGTTCCTAATATTATTACTGTTTGGTTGTTACGTTCTTATGTTATTCTTGTCCCTTTTCTACCGGCACCCACAATACCGACAGTTCACGCTAGAGCCCGCACTTCAAGTAGAACTCATCCGAACTTCGATACGCGGGTACCATTATTCGAATGGGGGAGAGACCAGATAACATATGCTCTAGGTGTTATCATTATGCAGGTATGTGTGTGTTAATAGGCACTGAGAATGCTTATCACGCTAACACCAGGCGACACAGGTAGGCGGGAGGAACTAGACCCACAGATTCAAGAGGCGGCCCCCACAGATTCAAGAGGCAGCCCCCACCACATGTGTGGTGTGGCACTTTGCTCCATGTGGCACTTTGCTCTGAGGGTTGATTCAGAAGGTAGCCCCACAGATTCAAGAGGTGGCCGCCACAGATTCAAGAGGTGGCCCCCACCACGTGTGTGGTGTGGCACTTTGCTCCATGTGATACTTTGCTCTGTGCGGGAATGAATTCTAGAGGTGGTCCCCACCACATTTGTGGTGTGGTTAGCACGATCATGGGATACATCCTCGTCATCCCGACACCAGGCATACTCTGCCGGATGATCAGTTACATATTTTGCATATACATTGTCACCTTACCATACTTTTTAGCTAATAAATCCTATTAACAAGTCTTCTTCTTCTTTGTTTAATGTAGGCCCAATTGCTAAAAGAAAGGAATGAGAAACAAGCCCAAAAGCCCACCAAATTCTGATTTAATTCAGAATAATTCGAAATCAAGGAATCAAGGCAAAATCTTGGCATATCAAAGAGGTTAAAAACCGGTTGAAAAAATCCTCTCAAATCAAACAGTTGAAGCCAACAATCGAAGGCTGTTTCGTCAAATCCAGGAGTAGAAACGAGAAAATCAGAAGAAGATACAGGAGAATCACCAAACAAGGAGAGCCATCCAACTGGGTGTGGCCAACTGGCCACACCAGGGCATAAACAACGCGGCCCTAGCCGCATTTTCGCAGCCGTTTTGTGTCAGTTGGGGGAGCGTTTGCTCTCCCAATCTTCCCGGGATCCCCCCTTTGGTTTTTCCCTATAAATACCAGTTTCAACAGGGCAAAAATGAGCGAAGACTAGGATTAGAATTTTGTTTATACTTTCAGAATTTAGGCTTTCTGTTAGATAGTAAAAGTTGTATTTTATTTTGTAATTTGTAGTCCAGTACAAATACTTGTGAGAGAGAGGAATTGAGTCTTGTACTTGAAGATTGAAGTGACATCAATACAAGAATCGAGCCACATTTTCTTCCACTCATATTATGGTATGTCTTGCGCTATTTATTTGCCTTCTTCTTTGTTTTTCATGAGTAGCTAAATCGGTTTTTCTGGGCTCACTATTGTAATCTCTCTCCAGTTCTTCTTCTCTTCTGGTTTTAATGAAAAAGACCCAATGAATCATTTGCATGCCTTACTTAAAGCCTTTCTTCTTGAAAGTGTTCTTGAAGGCAAATGAGGATGGGTTTGGATTTTTAAACTCTTACTTCTTTTATGAATGTTTCTTGAACTGTTTTTACTTCATACTTGCTTCTTCGCGCTTGATGATTTAACATTCGATTCGAAAAGATTTTTCAAAGAAAAGAGTGAACTCTTCCAACCATCTTATGTGCTTTACTTCAAACTTTCTAAAGTCAACTTTAAGTTTTGCGTATGATCAATTTGAGGCACTTAGGATTTCAATAGAAGAATAAACTGTTGAGTAGTGAGATAGTGAGCCCAGATTTTCTTCCTTATTATAATCAACCAAACAATTTTCGAGCTTTTTAAATCACCTTCTCCAAAGCCTTCTCTAAAGTTGCAATTTCTCTTTTAATCATCCCCTTCTTTCCATTCTCTTTTCAATAAAAAAACGAGCATAATTCTTTGTTATTAAACTAAAACCGAAAAACTTTCATCGCATTCCTCCTCGTGGATACGACCCGTTAGCCACAAGCTACATGGTAATTTCTTAACTCTTTGATTGTTCTTTCATTTTAGCAATCAATTTTTGGCGCCGTTGCCGGGGAGGGAATGGTGTGTTTGTTTTTTTAACAAGTTTTGTGTGTCATTTCAGGGACTTGAAGATTCAGATCTAGCATTCAAGCTTTGCAAGAGAAGACTTGCAAATTCTGTGCCCTTACTCTCGAAAGTAGGAAATAAAATTTCAAGAAATTGCGTTGCAAAAGTTGAAGATTTTGCTGGACTACTAAAACTCTTTTTTGCAGGTCATATAGCTCGCAAAAAAAATTAAGTTTTTGTACGTTATAATCTTGCTATATCTGTTATCCACCATCCCTGTTTTAATCCAACAGTAATTTGAGTAATTGTTAATTGCTTAAAAAACGTTTAGACTTACATTCTAGGCATTTGTCTAATTACGTTTACTTTACAATTACTGTTGAAGAGAGCTGGAGACAAGGTACGTATGCATAGCATATAGTTTAGGAAACATTCTTGGGTGATATTTGCTTTTGAATGCTACATTTCTATATCTTGCACACTTTGCACAATTAACTCTAAGGGCAAAACCCAATTCAAGATAAGGTGGGGAAGTCATTACCCTTCCTTAGCCCACAAACCATCTCCAAGCACGTACAACCTAAGCCTAAGTAAAATCTGATAGACGTTGCCCTTAGGGACATCTCGAACTCACTAGGAGATTATCCTAAGGGGGAAGGTCTTAGAAATTGACTCCTGCCAAATCAGTGTCTAGGAAGGGGATTGAGGGCCGAAAGCCCGAAGGTTGGTGGTTACTTAATTAACGAACGTCTTTGACAGATAACCTCCCACCAATCTTGCCCTGACCTGGCTGATTAGCTTTTGGTCAAAGTCTATATTATACCTCATGTGGACAATCAACCAGTTAGGAGTTGTCTAGGTCGAGGTTACCTTAGATTAGGCTTGGTTACCTTAGATTAGGCTTGGTTGATTACTATTGTTGACTGTTGGTAAATTTGTTTGTGATTGTGATTGTGTTTGTGTATGCAAGTGTGGTCAAGAGACCCTAATTCATCTAGGTTGACTAGAAATACATCACCACCCAAGTTTGAACCAAGACCAGATCCGGTAATGGCTCAATTAACATCATTGCAGGATAGGTTCTACCCCATTAGAACCTCACTTCCATCTTGCTTTCGACTTCCATCGGTTGGTGAATACAATTTTGAGCTCAAGCCTCAATTCATCAACACACTCCCCAAGTTTCATGGCTTAGAGTCCGAAGATGCTTACTTCTTCATAAGAGAATTTGAGGAAGTATGTCTAATGATGAAAATCCCACACCTTGTAGACGATGCTATTAGGTTGAGATTTGTCCCTTTCGCACTTAAGGACCTAGCAAAGAAGTGGCTTTACAGCTTAGCGGCCGGTTCTATCACATCTTGGGATGGTTTGATCAAGGTCTTCTTGAAGAAATTCTATCCAATTCATAAGACCGCTCTCATTAGGAAGACAATCATGTAATTTAAGTAAGAACCGAGTGAACCGTTCTGAAGGTACTTTGAACGCTTGAAAGACCTCCTTGTCCAATGTCCACATCATGGAATAGAGAAATGGAAACAATGCCAAATTCTTTATGACGGTTTAGACTATTCTACCAAAACCCTCTTAGAAAGTATGTGCCAAGGGGGATTCTTGCAGAAGGATGAAAATGAAGGATGAGATTTGTATGAAAATCTAGCTGAAAAGACCATCCAATGGGAACCTACTAGTGAGACCTCTAGGAATCCAAACTCCATCTCTTCAAAAGGAGGTCTCCATTCTATCGAATCATCCATACCTAATGAGGCTAAGTTAGCTAACCCAGCTAGAAGCTCTAGAAACGAAGGCACCAAGTCCAGTCAATCAAGTTAGCCCAAACCAATTTCCAACTCCGAGCTGTACTTACTGCCAAGAAATGAATCATGTGTTCGAGGAGTGCCCTGTGTTTCAGGCTCAGCAACAATACCATGAACCGATGAATGCGGCCTTTTCAAGGCCAAACAATAATCCGTACGCACCAACGTAGAATCCTGTCTGGAGAAATCACCCTAATTTCTCATAGAGCCAAAATAACAATGACTATTCACCATCAAATCATGCTAGCCACTTCCATCATGCCAATAATTCTTCCAATTATCAACCCAACTTTTTCAATTTCCATAATAATTCTCCCAACCATCCACCTAACTTCTCAAACTATCAACAGAACTTTTCTAACCAAGCTCCACAATCCTCCTTACAGAATCCTCAACTAGAAAAGAGAATGACTGACTTTGAAAGAAATATGGAAAGATACATGAAAAATCAAGATTCTCTCATGCAAACTATACAGAGGTTAGAGGTTCAAATGAGCCAACTATCCACTCCACAGAATGAGAGACAGAAGGGTACCCTGCCTAGTCAGCCAATAACTAATCCGAGGAATTCTCAACAAGCTCATTTGGCTGAGGATAATTCATTAAATCAATGTAATGCAGTTCATACATTGAGGTCAGGAAAGAGAGTTGATAATCAAGTGTCAATGCCAACCAATCCCATTCAGCACAACCACAATCAAGCATCCACCTCATCTAATCCAAATCCTTCCAATTCTGACGAATCTGAAAAAGATAAGTCAACCAGTCAGGTGCACCAGCCTATACTACTATTTCCTAATAGCCTGAAAAATAACAAGCAAAATCCACACATGGACAAGATAATTGAGATATTTAATCAAGTGAAGATAAATGTGCCACTTCTTGATGCCATCCAACAAGTCCCTTCCTATGCTAAGTTTCTTAAGGACATGTGCACCAAGAGGAGAAAGACTAATGTACCAAAAAAGGTCTTCTTAGCCACTAACATTAGTGAGCTACTATCGGGTCCGATCCCTGTCAAGTACAAGGATCCAGGTAGTCCCATCATTGCCTGCACAATAGGACAAGCCGAGATTAGTCGTGCACTTCTTGACTTGGGGGCAAGTATCAACTTGCTTCCATTCTCAGTTTATCAACAACTCGGGTTGGGCGATCTTAGTCCAACTCGAGTCACCATCCAACTGGCTGACCGTTCAGTAAAAGTTCCAAAAGGAGAGATTAATAATGTCCTGATCCGGGTAGGAGAGTTTATTTATCCTGTCGATTTCATAGTTCTGGAGACACAACCTGTGTCCAACTCCAATTATAGGGCTCAAACTCCTGTTATCCTAGGGTAACCATTCCTTGCTACTGCCAATGCCATCATCAATTGTAGGAATCGGTCCATGAGGTTAACCTTTGGGGACATGACTAGAGAAGTCAATGTCTTCAATCTAGGAAAACAACCCCGCGATCTTGAGGACCAAACATTTGAAGTCAACCTAATTGAGAACTTAACAAGTGAACATAGGGAAGAATTGGAACTAGAAACTGAGTGTGACTTCGGGTTAGAGTCTGACGACTTTAATCTTGATCAGGTTGTAGATTCTGATGTGAATTGGGCCTCGAACCCTATTTCACCAATAATGGAGCTAACAAATTTGACTAATCCTTCCAACCAGCCTTCCTCTTCCTTAGAATTGAAAGTCTTACCTGCGCATCTTAAGTACATCTATCCAGGCGAACAAGAGACCTTTCCTGTCATCATTGCCTCCCATTTAAATGACGGGGAAGAAGAAGATCTTAAAGCAATTCTAAGAAAACATAGGGAAGCCATTGGTTGGACTATGACCGATATAAAGGGATTAAGTCTGACCATCGTTCGACATCGTATTCATCTCAATGAAGACGCCACACCTAAAAGAGACCCGCAGCGTAGGTTAAACCCTATAATGCAAGAAGCTTTTCATGCTGAAATTGTCAAACTCTTAGACAATGGGATAATTTATCCCATTTCTGATAGCCAATAGGTCAGTCCTGTCCACGCGGTTCCAAAGAAATCCGGTTTCACCGTAGTGGAAAATGAGAACAAAGAGTTGATCCAAACTCGACTTCCCACGAAGATCCGAGTTTGCATCGACTATAGGAAGCTTAATGCGGCAACTCGTAAGGACCATTTTTCACTTTCCTTCATTGATCAAATGCTTGAACGTTTGGCGGGTCACGAGTATTACTGTTTCTTGGACGGTTACTCGGGGTATAACCAGATCCCTATTGCTCCTGAGGACCAAGAAAAGACTACGTTTACATGTCCATTTGGGACATTTGCTTATCATCGAATGCCTTTCGGCTTATGCAATGCCCCAGCAACGTTTCAACGTTGCATGTTGAGTCTTTTCTCTGATATGGTAGAACGATTCTTAGAGATCTTTATGGATGATTTCTCCATCTACGGAGATTCATTCACTCAATGTCTCCACCATTTAGAACTTGTCCCCCAACGTTGTGCTGAGAAAAATCTGACACTGAACTGGGAGAAATGCCACTTCATGGTAAAACATGGAATTGTCTTGGGTCATGAAATCTCCAAGAAAGGAATTGAAGTGGACGAGCTAAAATTGAGGTTATTGCTAAGCTTCCCATGCCCAAATGCGTTAAGGACATTAGATCCTTCTTAGGACACGCTGGTTTCTACTGAAGATTTATCAAGGATTTTAGCAAAATTGCTAGGCCCTTGACTAATTTGTTAGCTAAGGATGTGTCCTTCACTTTCGATGCTGGATGCATAAATTCTTGGGAGAAGCTTAAGAGAAAGCTTATTTTTGCACCAATCATATCTACACCGGATTGGTCTAAGCCGTTCGAAATCATGTGCTGATGCTTTCGATTTTGCCATAGGCGCTGTCCTAGGACAACGCACTGATAACAAGTAGCATGTGATTTACTACTCTAGTAGGACTCTCAACGATGCTCAATTGAACTACACTACGACTGAGAAGGAATTCTTGGCAGTAGTGTTTGCCTTAGAGAAATTTCATCCCTACCTACTAGGGTCCAAAATCACTATTTTCACCGATCATTCTGCGCTTAGGTACCTCATGATGAAGAAGGATGCCAAGGCCCGACTCATTCGTTGGATCCTCCTTCTTTAAGAATTCGATCTTGAGATTCGAGATAAAAAAGGCGTAGAAAATGTCGTTACTGACCATCTCTCACGGATCCCTAATTCTCCATGCAACAAATTACCCATAAATGAGGATTTTCCTGATGAAAATCTCTTATCTATCTCTAGGGAACCTTGGTTTGCTGATATAGTGAATTACTTAGTTACAAACCAAACTCCGTCTCATTGGTCCAAAAACGATATATACCGGTTCTTATCCCAAGTCCGGTATTTCTTTTGGGAGGAACCGTCTCTTTTCAAGTACTGTTCTTACCAGATTATTAGGAGATGCATTCCCGATGAGGAGGTTCAGAGTGTTCTATCTTTTTGTCACGAACTTGCATGCGGTGGACACTTTGGTCCCCGCAAGACTGCTGAAAAAGTGCTACAAAGCGGGTTCTATTGGCCCACTTTGTCCAAGGATGCTTATGAATTTTTCAAGACGTGCCCTAGATGCCAAATGGTAGGAAGGATCTCAAAATAAAATATGATGCCCCTCAACCCAATTCTAGAAATAAAACTCTTTGATGTTTGGGGCATCGACTTTATGGGTCCATTTCCTAATTCATTTGGAAACCAATACATATTGGTTGCTGTGGATTATGTGTTCAAGTGGGTAGAAGCCATTCCTTGTAAAACTAATGATAACAAAGTTGTCATAAAGTTTTTGAAAGAGAACATTTTTTCACGCTTCGGAACCCCTCGTGCAATCATCAGTGATAATGGCACTCACTTTTGCAATAGATCTTTTGAAGCTCTTATGCAAAAGTATGCCATAACTCACAAGTTGTCCACACCTTATCATCCTCAAACCAGTGGGCAAGTTGAGGTTTCCAATAGACAAGTCAAGCTTATCTTGGAGAAAACTGTGAACCAAAACTGAAAAGATTGGTCCATCAAACTTGTAGATGCCCTATGGGCCTACAGGACCGCTTTCAAGACGATTCTAGGAATGTCTCCTTATAGGTTAGTCTATGGCAAACCTTGTCACTTGCCCGTTGAGTTAGAGAACAGAGCCTTATGGGCAATCAAGCAGTTGAATTTCGACTTGACTAAGACCGGTAACCTTCAGAAATTACAAATTTCCGAATTAGAGGAATTGAGAAATAAGGCCTATGAAAATGCTAGGATCACTAAAGATAGAGTCAAGATTTTTCATGATAAACACATCTTAAGAAAACCTTTGTCCCTGGACAAAAAGTCTTACTCTATAATTCTAGGCTTCATCTTTTTTCAGGAAAATTGAAATCAAGATGGACTGGGCCATTCGTTGTAAAAACCGTGTTTCCACACGGTGCAGTTGAGATCAGTGACACCAAGAATGAAAATGACTTTAAAGTAAATGGTCAACGCCTTAAACCTTTCTTGGAATCGGTGCCAGTAAATGAAACGGCTATAGGTCTTTTTGACCCAGTGTATCGGTAACTTTCCTCTTTTTCATTTTATTTCATGCATCTATACATTTCTTTCATACATTGGGGACAATGCATGAGATAAGTGTGGGGGAGGGTTCTAACATAACTGATATAAAAAAAAATGAAAAAATATATATATATATATATAAAACTTTTTGAAAGGTTAGAACAATATTTTGATATATTTTTTGTAAGAAATTAAGTCAATTTTAAGGAATACGAAAATCATAATTAGGATTTCTTATACTTGGTCAAAGTCAGATAACTTGTTTGATGTTTAGGGTTAGGAAGAAAATTTGTAAAAGTAATTTAGTCTTGATATTTACCTTGATGAAATATGCACACTAAATACACTTACACACTTAGGGTTTAAAAACAGAGACTCTTATGCCTTATAAAAAAATATTATGAAAAAGAAAAGAAAATATAAACAAATCTAATTATTGATTAGCTAGGTGCTTTGGCCTAAGCAAGCCTTGGTATTTATGCAAAAGATAATTAGATAAGTTTGAATATATATATATATATATATATATATATATATATATATATATATATATATATATATATATATAAATCCTTTGATTAAGCTATGTATTTATGCCTCATGAAGCATAAGTATTCACGCCTAAAAGGGGTACGTTTTATAAATAAAAACCTTGGTTTCGTGGCCTCTTCTGCTCGAGTGTTTAAGTCCTTAAGGGTGTTTTCTCACCTGGTGCCCTAAAACTGTCCGGTTTGGGTGTCACCGAATAAAGGCTCGTTATATGGGCAGATTAGAAAGCCTAATGGAATTGAGGAATAAATTCCACCAAAAATAAATAAGGCATATGAGTTAATGTTAAAAAGCCCTTAGTCAAACTTCACAGTCACGATGGTGTATACGACTCAGGGTAAATTAATAAACTAGATGAGAGCTACAAATTGACTCCTTACTTTAATTGATGACATATTTTTGAATAAAGACTGAGTTTCGGAATGAAAAATTTGATATTCCTATAACTTATAGAGTACTTAAAGCCTTACAAATATACTTCAAATATTTTCTCCTTTAAAAATACTTTTTGAAAATACTAACTTTTTTCTCTTTCTTTATGGATTTTGTGGGTGCAATCCACTGAAAACCCTTACGAGACAAAACTCGTCCTCTAGGGGTAACCTAGAGGTTTAACGGCTTGTTGCACATGCTCAGTGCAATCGAGTAACCTGCGAAAGTGGTCTAATAATTGATTAGAATTAGTCTGATGTTTTGCTCGAGGGCGAGCAAAAATAAGTGTGGGGGTGTGATCAGTCACATATTTTGCATATACATTGTCACCTTACCATACTTTTTAGCTAATAAATCCTATTAACAAGTCTTCTTCTTCTTTGTTTAATGTAGGCCCAATTGCTAAAAGAAAGGAATGAGAAACAAGCCCAAAAGCCCACCAAATTCTGATTTAATTCAGAATAAATTCGAAATCAAGGAATCAGGGCAAAATCTTAGCATATCAGAGAGGTTGAAAACCGGTTGAAAAGAATCCTCTCAAATCAAACGATTGAAGCCAACAATCGAAGGCTGTTTCGTCAAATCCTAGAGCAGGAACGAGAAAACCAGAAGAAGATGCAGGACAATCACCAAATCAGGAGAGCCAGCCAACTGGGTGTGGCCAACTGGCCACACCAGGGCCGCGAAAAAGCGGCCCTAGCCGCATTTTCGCGGCGTTAGGTGTCAGTTGGGGGAGCGTTTGCTCCCCCAATCTTCTCGGGATCCCCCTTTGGTTTTTCCCTATAAATACCAGTTTCAACAGGGCAAAAATGAACGAAGACTAGGATTAGAATTTTGTTTATACTTTCAGGATTTAGGCTCTCTGTTAGATAGTAAAAGTTGTATTTTATTTTGCAATTTGTAGTCCAGTACAAATACTTGTGAGAGAGAGGAATTGAGTGCTTGTACTTGAAGATTGAAGTGACATCAATACAAGAATCGAGCCACATTTTCTTCCACTCATATTACGGTATGTCTTGCGTTATTTATTTGCCTTCTTCTTTTTTTTCCATGAGTAGCTAAATAGGTTTTTTTGGGCTCGCTATTGTAACTCTCTCCATTTCTTCTTCTCTTCTGGTTTTAATAAAAAGACCCAATGAATCATTTGCATGCCTTACTTAAAGCCTTTCTTCTTGAAAGTGTTCTTGAAGGCACATGAGGATGGGTTTAGATTTTTAAACTCTTACTTCTTTTATGAACGTTTCTTGAACTGTTTTTACTTCATACTTGCTTCTTCGCGCTTGATGTTTTAACATTCGATTCGAAACGATTTTTCAAAGAAAAGAGTGAACTCTTCCAACCATCTTATGTGCTTTACTTTAAACTTTCTACAGTCAACTTTAAGTTTTGCCTATGATCAATTTGAGGCACTTAGGATTTCAATAGAAGAATAAACTGTTGAGTAGTGAGATAGTGAGCCCATATTTTCTTCCTTATTATAATCAACCAAACAATTTCGAGCTTTTTAAATTACCTTCTCCAAAGCCTTCTCTAAAGTTGCAATTTCTCTTTTAATCATCTCCTTCTTTCCATTCTCTTTTCAATTAAAAAACGAGCACAAATCTTTGTTATTAAACTAAACACCGAAAAGCTTTCATCGCATTCCTCCTCGTGGACACGACCCGTTAGCCACAAGCTACACGGTAATTTTTTTAACTCTTTGATTGTTCTTTCATTTTAGCAATCACCGGACGCCGGTATGACTATGCTATTAACAAGAGTAACAGTACAGGAGACATGAGTACATGAGATACAAGAGTTCAGGACAGGAGTTCAAGAGTACCAGAGGTCTGGTAACAGTATAATAATCATGTCAAGTCCTCGTAAAAGTGATAGTCATGAATATGCCATGTAATACAGGAGTCAGGTGTAATAGTATCCAGTCAGGTGTCACAATATCAGGTCAAGTATACTAGTACCATGTGAAAGCATGTCAAGTGAGTAATAGCGTGTCAATCGTTAAGTATCATATATCAGTTGTCAAGTGATAACATGTCAAGTACCGGTGTCAGATATCAAGTTTCAAGTATAACATGTCAAGTACTGGTGGCAGATATCAAGTGTCAAGTATAACATGTCAAGTACTGGTGTCAGATATCAAGTGTCAAGTATAAGGTGTCAAGTAATAACATGTAAGTACTAGTGTTAGATATCAAGTATCAAGTATCAGGTGTCCAGTAATAATATGTCAAGTACCGGTGTCAGCTATCAAGTGTCAATTATTAGGTGTCAAGTGTAAACATATCAGTGCCGGTATCAGATATCAAGTGCCAGAGATCAAGTATCAAGTATAACATACAGTGCCGGTGTCAGATATCAAGTGTCAAGTATCAGGTGTCAAGTAATATTATGTCAAGTACAAGTGTCAGATATCAAGTGTTAATTATCAGGAGTCAAGTGTAAACATATCAGTACCGATGTCAGATATCACATGCCAGAGATCAAGTGTTAAGTATAACATATCAGTGTCGGTGTCAGATATCAAGTGTTAGGTATCAAATGTCAAGTGATAACATGGCAAATACCAGTGTCAGATATCAAGTGTCAGAGATCAAGTGTCAAGTATTAACCTGTCAAGTACCGGCGTCAGATATTATGTGTCAAGTATCAGGTGTCAAATGATAACATGTCAAGTACCCGTGAGAATTTTGAGTACAACATCATATATTAACTCGTATAGCGATGTATCATGTACTAAAAATTACTGTAGTAATTGTTAGGCATGTAACAGTAGTAACAAGGCATGAAACAATAAAAGAAAAGTACTCGCCCAAAATAAAATAGATGCTTGTTCAAGAGAAACTCTACTCGCATAACGACACATCATGAATTAAAAAGCAGGATAATAATTATTAGGCATGCAACGATGGTAATAAAGCATAAAGCAACACAAGAAATGTATTCGCCTAAAACCGGAACGCACTACCGAGTAATATCAGGGAAATTCACGAACACGTGCGAGCAAGATACTAATCCATACTATATATAATACAATATAATTATATATATAAATATATATTAGAGAGAATAAGGGAGGAGATAGAGAGAGGATTAGTTAGAGAGAGGAGTATTTGTTGGAATTGGTTTTTTTAAAAAAGAGAAAAAGGAAAAGTGGAAAAAAGGAAAGAAAGAAATAAAGAAATAAAGGAGAGTGTATGATGGAAAATATGGAGAGGTAATTAGGGGATTAAAGTTGGGGTAAAAGTGGAAAGAAGAAAAAGGAAAGAAATAAAAGAAAAAAAGAAAGAAAGAAAGAAAGAAGAAAGAAAGAAGAAAAAGAAGGAGAGGGGAGGGAGGAGGTGGCCGGCGCCGCCGCCAGAGGGAGGCCGGGTGGAGGGGGCGGCACCCCTAGGGTGGAGGAGGGGTTGAATTTGATGTTATTGTGGTTGTTGTTGTTGTTTGTGTTGGTGGTTGATGGTGGTGGTGCTTCTGGTGGTTGATGGTGGTTGTGAGGATTGGAGGAGGAGGAGGAGATGGTGGTGGGGTGGTTGTAGTGGAGGATTTGGGTGGAACTTGTGGTGGATTTTGGAGAAGAAGAAGAAGATGAAGTGTTGGGTTTTGGGGAAATTGGAGAAAAGGAGATGGATTTTTGAGATGATGGAAGTGGGGAAGGAAAGTGGGGAGTTGGGGGAGGCGGCGCCGGTGGCTAGGGGTGGCACTAGGCGGTGGTGAGGGTGTAGCCGGCGGTGGTTGAGGGGAGTGAGAGAGGGGGTTGGTAGGAGAGATGAAATGGAGAATATGGAGAAGAATAAAGGAAAGAAAGAAATAAAATTTGAAAGAAGGGGAAGGAGAGGGAGAGAATGGGAGAGATGGCTCTGCTATTGATGGAGTTGTACCTGCTGCTGCTGTGCAGGTCATGGGTCGGCATGGGAGTGGGTAAGGGGAGAGAGAAGGAGAAAAAGAAAAGAAGAAAAAAAAAGAAAAGAAAAGAAAGGAAAAGGAAAAAAAATAAAGAAAAGAAAGAAAAATAGGGAAAATTAGTGAATAAATACATTGTTAAATAACTAATTTAATAGGATAACTTGGGAGTATAAAGTAGAGGAGTGGAGAAGGAAAAAGTAAGAAAAGAAAAGAAAAGAAAATAATATTATTTTTTAAATAGGGTAAAATTTGACTGTTTCAGAATCGCTGGAGGCAAGATAAGTCTGCATTGCATCTAGGTTAGAAAATATTTTTGGGTGATTTAAAATTTGATTGAGTACTTCTTATCTATTTACTTGCACACTTTTGCACAAAATCGAATTGAGGGCAAAACCTGAAAAAAGATAAGATGAGGAGTCATTACCCTCTCTTAGACCACAAACCTCCTTCACTGTACTCACAACCTAAGTCTAAGTTAAAATTTGAATATACATTAGCCTAGAGACATCTCGGACTTACTAGGAGATTGACCTAAGGAAAAAGTTGTTAGAGTTTGACTTTTACCAAATTGATGTCTAAGGTAGGGGATTGAGAGGCAAACCTCGAAGAACAGTGATTTGGCATAATTAGGCCCATTGCTCTAGCACAGATACATCTGACTGATCTTGCCCCCTACTGGCTGATTAACTTTTGGTCAGATTGCTACAATATACCTCCCGTGAACAGTCTCCAGTTAGGAGTTGTCTAAGTTTAAGTTTACCTTAGAATAGGCTTGGTTGATTTTTTTTTATTGGTGACATTGTTTTTATTGCTTTGCATGCAAGTGTAGTCAAAAGAATCAGTTACATCTAAGTTAACCAAAAGCAGTTCACCACCAAAAAATCATAAAAAAATTCCCTTTTTCCATGGCCTATCCACATTCATTTGGTTATAATCAATTTTATAGGCCCGACCCTTCTTTTCATCCACCAACCTTTCTTCCTAGCTTTCATGATTACATCCAACCCACCATCCCATCTTTTACATCTTATCCTCCCATTTGGTACCCATCACTGTTATAACTCATCTCATCCTTCAGAAACTATGTCCTTCGATAGGGTATTCGTTAGGACTAGGTCCAAATCAATTTCACACATTTCAAGGACCTACGAGCTAACCCTATCAATCAAATTTCGAACTGGGTCATTGGAATTATTCTGATTCTTCATGTGACCAATTATTTACTAATTCTTAATTCAATTGGTCTCTCATAAATCCATCATCCCTACAATTTGAATTTAATAGCAACTATGAGGATACACAAGCAACACAAGAGGAAACTTTTAAAAACTTCATGCAATCTTCACAATAAATGCTCAATGACAATGTTCAACACTTGGCCTACCTAGATAAGCAAGCAAGTGCGTTCGCTAGTGAGCAAGAGAAGGATTTATTTTCTACTCAACCTATTCTTGATCCAAAACCGACTCGACCCGTGTCAATTAAAGAGCACATCAATTTTAATAAAATGAACAAAGTCTAAACTGTGAAACCCACATCAATTCTAGAGTACATCAACATATATACTCATTCCATCGAGAGCACTTAATCTGTTCCTGGACCAACATCTTCAATTCAAGAGTACATAGAATTTTATCAAGTGAACATTCCAAACTGTGAGATCTAAAGAGAAAATGGATGATCATTTTGACATGCCTACTCATTCCATCGAGATGCCCTTCGAGTCCATTTCATTATTTCACTTGAATCAATTTAAAGAGTTTGAATATAAGAAGCATGTTTAGAAAGTTGAAATGGGCATGAAGTGTGCAAATTTGATGGCGATCCTCTGTGTTTGGACGAATTGTTTAGAGATGATCTGGTTGCACATGCAACCTTTGAAGCACGTTGATCATAAGTTTAAGGATGCAAGTGTGGATGATAAGCCTATATTTCTTGACGACTTGTTTAAAGATAAGTGTGATCATAGTTTTGAAAAGATATGTGTTGAGGAGCTTAAGTTTAGAGTTTGCTTTGAAAAAAGAAAACTTATTTGAGTATCTTTTACTTCGAATGAGCCATTAATGATCACTCTTTTGAAAACATGATTCAAAAACCTCTAATTGACCAAAACTTTGAAGAATTATTTGAAGATGAATTGATTTGTTTGGATGACTCAACTAGGAATGCCTTGGTCAACTATACACCTCCTGAGGAAATTGTTAATCTAAGTGTTGAGGTGACTTTTAAGAATAAGCCCAAATTTCAAGGTATTCATTTTGTAGATGCTCCAATTAAGATATCTGATGATGATGAATTTGTGAGGAGCAGAAGTAAGAAGAAGGATAGGAGGAGGTTAAGAAAAGTGATGAACAAATTGAAGAAGATGAAACAAAAGGTAACAAAAGGATTGACCTCGCCAAATTCACCAATGAAGAGAACTCATTGGAATGATGAGAAGCGAGCTCGAGGAAATAGACACAGAAAGATCTAGGTATGGGGAGACGTGGAGTTGTACATATTTATTGTATTTTCTTTTGTGCGTCTTTTTATTCTTTTATCTAGTCGAGTCAGTTATAGTAAGTTTTTTATGTATCTATTTATATTTTATTTCATGCATATATGCATTCATTCATATATTAGGGACAATGCATGAGATAGGTGTGGGGGAGGGTTTCACTAGCATAGCTAACATAGTTTAGTTATTAACATAAGTTCTCTCAAAGTAAAAAAATATATATTTTGCAAAAAGTATAACTAGTTTTTAAAGAATTAAGAAAAAAAGTTTGAAATTTTGATGGTAAGATCAATTTGAAAGAATCTATATTTTTGACTTAGAAATAAAAAATTTAAAAAATAAACACCATCTAGAATTTGTTGACATGATTATGCATCATATATATATGTACACATAAGTTTTATACTTGGGATGATGATGATAGATTAGCCTGTTTTGAATATATAGTATAAAAAAAGAAAAAATATATTAAAAAAAAAAACAAATCTAATTATTAATTAACTAGGTGCTTTAGTCTAAACAAACCTTGATATTTACGCGAAAGATAATTAGGTAAGTTTGTATAAAAAAATATATATATAAATATAATATATGTATTGGTACATTTAGAAATCAATTAGTTAGGTATATTTACACAAAAGAAAATTAGATGAGTTATACATATTAAAAAAAAGAAGTGCTTAAAGGGCAACAAAGTGATAATACTTCGAACTTCTAAAAAAAATTATGTATATATATTTTAAAAAAGTGAAGTTTGAATCAAATATTCTCAAGCTAAGACTATTTTCCCTTACACAAAGATGCATAGGATTAGAAGACTTAGAAAAGATTGGTGTGAAAATATTGTATTTAAATCTCTAAGAAAACATGATTAGATTTCTTGATTTTATGATCAAACTTGATTATGCTTAAACTTGTTAGAAACTTATGAATTTAATTTTGCTAATGACTACTTGTCGTGAACTAGAAAACAGAAAAATTCTCTTTTCTTTTTCTTATCTTTATTTTTTAGTTATTCTTATTTTGGTTATCCTTTTTTCATCAGATTTTGTGAGTGCAATTCACAAAAACCCTCACGAGACAAAACTCATTCTTTAAGGGTTAACCTAAAGGTTTATCGGCTTGTTGCACGTGCTAAGTGGAATCATGACTCCTACGAAAATGAGTTAGGTTAGACTAGTTTAGTTTTTCTTTTTATTTGTTTTGCTCGAGGGCGAGCAAAAGATAGGTGTGAGGGTGTGATAACATATCAATTTTGCATATCTATTACCACATTTTTCATATTTATCTTTTAGTAAACTCTGCTATTTAACTCTCTTTCTGATTATGAGTGTGCAGAAACTTATTTAGGTAGGAGAAGGGAAAAAAAACCCCAAAAACCCACTTAAATTCAGATTTAAAGTAATCATAATTAAATTCAGAGTTCTAAATTAATTCAGATTCGAATTCAGACTGGACACCTTTTAATATTTTGATCATAACTTTCACTATAAAAATTCAAATTTGATGATTCAATATTTTACAGAAAGAAAATTTGAAGAGCTACAATCTTATGTTGTCCACTGTTTTCAATTCATCCATCTGATGAGTCATATTTAGTGATCAACATGCCAGATAGCTGCAAACAATTCAGAATTGAATTCTCACATGAAATTGAAGTTGAATTAAAACTCCTAATGTGTACCTTATTGTAATTGGCTCTGAGACATTTAAAAAACTGAAATCTCTCATAATTCATCATCTCTAATCAGAGATCAAATTTTAGGATTTTCTTTAGTTATCTTTTTCCTCCGAATTTAAGTTGTAATTTCTAGGTTTTTTTTTAGTTCAAGGGTTATTTTGCAGAAGAAGAGTGTGCAATTGTAATTGACGGTGACATCATCAGTACAAGGTTCTTTTTCAGTTCTTCTTTAAATTTCTATCTTGTTATTTACTTACTTTCTTTTTTATTATGCAATTGTCTTTTTCATATATCATGCATTGCTTAATTTCAATCATGAGTACTATATCCCTTTCATGGTTTGCTAGTCTCTATCCACCACTACTTCTAGTTTTTTGTTAGATGACTGATTGAATCATTTGCATGTTTAAATCCTAGAATAACTTAATATTCTTGAAGACACGTGACGATAGATAATTAAATCGATATTAGTTAATACTATTCAATGATTTTGCTTATTCTATGATTGGATGGCCTTGATAGTCTAATGTTCGATTTGGCTGGTGTTATTACAAATAGAATTTTCTTTTCATCTTATGTATCTTTCTTGAATTTAATGCAACTTCAAAGGTATAATTTTTATGATCCAAAGTAAAGTATATTCTTTCATAAGTTAGCAAGTTAGTGGTGGTAGATGAGATTAACAAGCCTTGAATCTCTTTCATATTTAAAAACCCAATAAAATTTTCTTGTTTTTTAGTTCTCTTTTAGAAATTCTAGTTTAAAAATCCAAGTATTCCTTCAACCATCTCTTTAGTTTTTTCCTTAAATTATAAAAACAAAAACAAAATAAAAAAAATTAAGAACCAAAAAAACAAATTTTTTTTCTTTTCTCTTCTTTTCTCTTTCTTTTTCTTAAGCAGAGAGGAGATCACTTGAAGAACAATACAGAAAAGCTTCCATCACATTCCTCTCTATGGATTCGACCTGCTTAGCCACTTGCTATTGCAGTTAAATTGCGAGAAATCAGGGAATACTGCAACTTTCAGATAATACTTTTCTTAAAATTTGTTTTCCATAATCACTACCCAAAAGCGCGACATCCGTGTTCAGCCAAAGGTGCCAAAACTTGACCTTCACGTTTCACTTTCAAAACGCGAGAGTCGCATTCAGCCAAAGGCTATGCCAGAATGTGACCTTCACGTTTCACTTTCAAAATGCGAAATTCCTGTTCAGCCACAAGTGGCTAAGTTCAAGTCTTAACTGGGAGATCCTAACCCTCAAGAGTTCAAGTTTAGTTCCTCAGGAGCACATTATACAGACCTAAGAGATTACCTGACCTAGATGAGGAGCGTTCATCAAATCACTCCTCAATGCTGCTTTAAGCAGCTTATCTCAACAATACTCTCTGATTACTAATATGGCTCTCAGATGATTAATCCGTCAATTTTCAACTAGTTGTCAATGGCTTTAATCTCTAATTCAGACAAGAAGCGGCGCTCTCGCAAGAAGAAGTCATCCTCTGACTTTGAGTACCTCGAGGTGACTTCAAATATGGTGGGTCCAAGTGCCAGACCAAGCAAGTCGGAAGGGAAGCAGTTAGCTCTCAGTTCTAAGGAATCAGATGTTGAATATTCCCTGGGTTTTAAAGAAATACTCTAAAGCCCGAAGGAATCTACAGATGCACTCGATTCCGAACTGGAATAGTTTCACAAATTAACTGTAATATACTGGCTAAAGGGATCGAATCGAACAATGATCACTCTGCTATTGCGGAGTCTCATTTGCCTTACTCTTACATGGAAAAAGAGTCCTTTGCCTATATGGCCAGCAGTCCTGAAGAACTAGCTAGAAGATATGAAGAACAATCTCGGGTGTAGAAAGCGCAGTAAGAGATGCTTCAAGTTTAACAAGAGTCTATCAATGACCTTAAGAAGGTGATAACTCTTTTACTTGAGAGGCTAAAGAAGCCGAAAAGTTTAAAACCTGGTGGTTCTTTCAGCAAGCTCTCCAAGTGTATAAATGAAGAAGGTAAGAGCTCTACCTCTGAAAACTCTGATAGTGAGAACAAATTCAATTATGAAATTCCTAAATCTACATTTATTCATAAATCTTCATTTGAAGAGGAAGAGAATTCAAAAAAAGAAGTGGATAGCCACATTAAGAGGATGAATGAGCTTGAGAACCACTTGGAGGCCATCATGCATCGAGGCAATCTTCAAGAAGTGGTTGTGGTCAGGCTATACCTGGTCGAGTAGGATTCCGCTCCCTATCCTCCCAGGTTTAAGGCACCAACCTTACGAACCTTTTATGGTAAAGGTTCTCCAAACCAACATATATACTACTTTAAATCCCAAATAGAGAATGTAGTATCAAATAATGCAATCCTGGCTCGTTTATTCATCAGCACCCTCAAAGGAGTTATTTTGAATGGTTCATGAAGCTTCCTGCTGGCTCTATCAAGAAATGGGCTGACCTGAAGAAGTTCTTCCTGGTGCGATTCTTCGAAGATGACACTGAAGCATCTATGCCACCTCTCCTTGCTGCAAAGTAGAAGAAAGGAAAGGCCATCAAAACTTTTGTGGAGAGATTTCAGAGTATGATGCTATGATGTCCAAGTGGCATGACATAAGCTACACTAGTAGAAACTTATAGCCGCAATCTACAAACAAACCTCCTAACTCAAATATAAGTGGCTGAATGTCGCACTTGGAAGCAGCTGGTCTCACAAGATGAACAACAAGCAGAAGAAATCATCACGAAAGTCAAGGCTTAAGAAAAAGAGGATAATCCTAAACTGGAGACGTCAATGTGACATACCCCAAAATCATCTTTTCAATCAAAAAGAAAAGATACTCTGGTAACAGAGACCATATCTTCTACCAAACCTTTAGAGGGAGTAACACTTCCAGCCAGATACGTGCCAACAAGCAATACTCTTTCAAGGATTAGTATATCATCTTCTTATTCAAGTTGCTTCATAAGAGCAACAAACTCAAGTTGCCAGAGGCAAAGCGCCCAAAGAAGTGGGCAAGACGAATGATCCCAACTATTGTTTATATCATAGGATGGTTAAACACCCTACAAAGAACTGTTACATATTCAAAGATGTTCTCCAAGCTCTAATTGATGCGGATGTGCTCAAACTCTACTCAGAAACAGAAGAAGTAACCGCTAATATGACATCCCTTCAGTTCAGTAGGGATCACCCATCAGTGCCAGCCAGAGTGGTTCCCATCCCGAAAGGGAAACTAAATGTGATCAATACCGATCCCCACCACAAGGAGGAGAAGGGTTTAGTCCATGTTCCAACTCCTCGCATAGAAATAATATGGGTTCATTCTGACATTATTCAAAGCGAACAGTGGACTACTGTAACCAACAAGAAGTCCAAAGGCAAAACAAGAACATCTTCTTGTAACATGGTGTGCGTTTACTCAAGAGACGTTGAGACAGATGTTGCCTCTCACTGACTCAGAAGAAGAGGAAATTGTTCTCATTGTAGAGTTCATCCAACAATACTTAAAAAAAATAGAAAGAGGCAGTGGAGAGTTCATCCAAGCCAACCATGGAGGCAACCAAACAACCCATGAAGCAACTCGCGGAAAAGCAGAAAGAGCTTCGTTATTCCAAAGCTCTGCAAAGCGACAATGCAGAAGGTTCATCAAATTTTTTCCTCTTTGATGTTTTAGCTTAGCTGGCCAATATCCTAACCCAGATCACTCTCTATAAGCTCATAAGACTATCCAAGTCGACAAATGAAGTTCTTAGAGAGGCATTAGTGGATTCAAAGGCTTTTATAGCCCAGATTCTAGCTGTGCATGAGTAAGATGATAGACACTGTCATCAGACTTCAAAGTTTTCTGGTATTACATTAACACTAAAAGACATGCAAATAAAAAGGAAACATGAGAGATTCTTGTATTACACGGGGTACATTTGGTCATCTGAAGTGTGTCGCATACAAGTTGATCTAGGATCCGTGTTGAGCATTATGCTCCGCAAGGTCATGCAACACTTGGGGATTCCCGTCCATCAATTGAGTGCCACCCAGACTATCATTTAAGACTTCAACACCAATGGTACACATCCAATGGGTAAGATCACGCTCAGGTGCACGATCAGAGACCTAAAATCAGATGTAACGTGTTATGTAATTGATGCAGACAAGTCATACAATCTACTTCTAGGATGACCATGTATTCACCACAACTCCATCATCCCTTTCACCCTTCATTAGGCAATGAAATATGCCAATGAAGAAGGAAAGTAACATTGATTGTGATTATACACATTTCTTGAATGTTTATTGCATGTTTTTTTACTAATTTTTTACATCTTTTTTGTAATAAATCCTGCTAATTCCTTATCTTAATGTCATATTTTGCAGGTTTATCTTGATGAAGGGAAAGAAGATAAGACCAAATAAAAATCAGTTAAATTATGGTTTAATTGGATTTATTTAGTTAACTAAAGATAAAGCCAAATAGATACAACTAAAATCAGATTTAGAAGAATCAATTTGGTTAACTTGAAGAATCAAAGAGATAATGTCAAAATTTAGATATTCAAAAGAGATGTTATCAGAAGATCTTTTCTACTGGGCAAGTGATTTTGTTTATATTTCTGACCTTATCTCTTACCTTATCAGAGGATCTTTTCTGTTGGGTCAGCGATTTAGTCCCTATCATCAGACGCTCTCCCCTATTGTCTTTTTAGCTATAAATACTATATTTTCTGGAGTTCAACATGATAAAGATTAGGATTAAAATTTTGCTTTATTCTTAAGACTTGTGATCATTGTTAGATAGTTTATGAGAAGTTGTAACTTAGTTTTTACTTTATAGTTTAGACCAGAAAAGTGAGAGAGAGGAAAAAAGTGTGTAATTCACTATTAAAGTGACAATCAAAGGAGATTCACTTTAATTATTCAACTCTACTCAATCTGCCTGGAATGTCAATATTTTTTTATTAATTCTTGTGTTTGTTTTTCTTTGCAACGAGTAGCTAATTTTTCTCATTCTGGGCTCACTGAACTCTCCTCTCTAGTTCTTTGATCAATTTTTATGAAACCCAATTGAATCATTTAAATGCCTAACTTTAAGTCTTGCGTCAAGCGAGTGTTCTTGAAGGCACATAAGGATGGAATTAGTTTTTGAACTTACTCTTGAAGTTAATCTTAAAAAAGAACTAGTTTTTATTCCATGCTTGCTTAATTGCCTTGATGGTTTAACATTCAATTCAAGAACAATTTCAAAACTAAAGTTTAATTTCTAAAAAACTATCTTAGGTATTTTACTTAACTTCTCTTTTATAGGATTAAACTTTAGCCTATGATTACATTGAGACACTAAAATTTTTCAGAGAAAAATCAAGAGTTGAGTAAAGATTAGTGAGCCCAAGTCTTCTCTTTTATTAAATACACACATTATCACTCTCAAGTTTTCTTAAAAAAAATCTTCTTTTTCAAAATCTACTCTCTATCTTCAATCTCTCTTAAATCACTTTTATGAACATTCCACATTTTTTTCTCCTAAAAAATGCAAAGACTAAACCTTACTTTTCCCAAAAATTTTGAAATGCTTGCATCGCATCTCTCCTCATGGACAAGACCTGTTAGCCTTAAGCTGCACAGTAAATCAATTTTGCAATCAATTTCTTGCGCCGCTACTGGGGAGAGAATGATATTCTTTGTGTTTTGACAAGTTTGTTATTCTGTTTCAGGGTTAAGAAAATCAGGTTGAGAATTCAAGCATAGTAGAAGAAGACTTGTTATCTTGTACCCCTGCTCTAGAAAATAGGGAACATGATTCCAAGAGTTATCTACGCAAATGCGGTAGTTTTGTGGGCCTACTAAAAACTCCTTTTTGCAGGAGATATTGCTCTGCAAAAAAAGCTTTCTTAAATTGCTAGTTTTTTATATTTGATTATTTCATCACCCTATTTTAATCCAACGGTAATCGGTTGATTGAAATTGCATAAAAAAAACGTTTAGATTTGCATTCCTAGGCATATATCTAATTATGTTTTTCTTTTCAATTACTGTTGAAGCAACCTAGAGACAAGGTACATTTGCATAACATCTAGCTTAGGAACATTCTTGGGTGATTTACTTACTTGTTGAGTGTTACTTTTGCTATATCTTGCACAATTGCATAAACAAATCTTAAGGGCAAAACTCAACAAAAGATAAGGTGGGGGAGTCATTACCCTTCCTTAGCCCACAAACCATCTCCAAGTACGCACAACCTAAGCCTAACTTAAAATTTAATAGATGTTGGCTCTAGGAATATCTCAGACTCACAGGGAGTTGACCTAAGGGGGAAGATGTTAGAATTTGGCTCTTGCCAAATTGGTGTTAAAGGAAGGGGATTAAGAGGTGAAACCTCGAATGCTGGTGGTTTGGCTTAATAAGGCCCGTGGTATTTTGCGCGAATACTTCCCAACAATCTTGGCCCAATCTGGCTGATTAACTTGTAGTCAGATTTTATATTATACCTCTTGTGGACAATCTAACCAGTTAGGAGTCGTCTAGATCTAATTCTACCTTAGAATAGGCGTGGTTAAAATTTTTTTCTTTGTGACTGATTGGTGAACTTATTTGTGGTAGTAATTGTGTATGAAAGTATGGTCGAGAGATCCAAACACATCTAGGTTGACTAGAAGTACTTTACCACCCAAACCAGAACAAAATTAGATCCGGTTATGAATCAACCTACATCATTGCAGGAGAGATTCTATCCCATGAGGACCTCCCCATCTTGCATTTGGCTCCCGAAAGCCAACGACAAAAGTTTTGAGCTGAAACCATAATTCATCAACACTCTCTCAAAGTTTCATGGTCTATAGTCCGAGGATGCTACTTCTTCATAAGAGAATTTGAGGAAGTATGCCTCATGATGAGTATGCACAATTTAGAAGATGATGCGGTTAGGTCACATTTCATCCCTTTCACACTTAAGGACATAACCATGAAATGGCTTTACAGCTTAGCGGTCGATTCTATCATTTCTTGGGATGATTTTGTCAAGGCTTTCTTGAAGAAATTCTATCCTATTCACAAAATCGCTCTTATTAGGAAGAATATCATACAGTTCAGACAAGAAATTAGTGAACCATTTTGGAGGTACTTTGAATATTTCAAAGACTTCCTTACCCAATGTCCTCATCATGACATAGAGAAGTGGTGACAGTGCCAGATTCTTTATGATGGTTTAGACTACCAAAACAAGACCCTCTTAAAAACCATGTGCCAAGGGAGATTCTTGCAAAAGGATAAAAACCTTTATTTGAGGACCTAGCCGAAAAAATCATCTAATGGGAACCGACTCTCGAAAAATTTAGGAACGCAAATCCTATCTCTTCAAAAGGAGGTCTCCATTCTATAGAATCATCCATTGTTGCCGAGGCTAAAATTTCTAGCCTTATGAGAAAATTGAAAGCTCTAAAACCAAGGAGCCAGTTTCAGTCAACCAAGTCAGCCTAAACCAATTTTCATCTCTGGGTTGTACTTACTGTCCAGCCATAAACCATGTGCTTGAAGAGTGTCCAATTTTTGAAGCTCAACAAATATTGTCCGAGCCTACGAATGCGGCCTTTTCAGGGCCTGACAACAATTTTTTCTCTCAAATGTACAATCCTGGTTAGAGAAGTCATCCGAATTTCTTATGGAATCAAAATAGTCATGACAACTCAAGGTCAAACCACTTCAAACCTCCGAATAATTAACGCAATTTTCCTTATTATCAACACAATTTTCTTTCCAAAGTCCTCCACTTGAGAAAAGAATAAATGACTTTGAGAAGAATATAAAAATATTTATGAAAAACTAAGAGGCCCTCATACAAACAATGCATAACAACCTCACACAAGCCATAACAAGGTTAAAGGTTCAAATGAGTCAACTAGCTAATTCACAAAGTTAGAGGTCCAAGGGTACTTTGCCTAGTCAATCATTAACAAACCCAAGAAACTCCAACCAAGTTTATCTTGATGAGGAACAACAGTTTAATCAATGTAATGTTGTTCATACATTGAGGTCAGGCAAGAAAGTTGATAATAAAGTGTCAATGCTACCTAATCTCATTCAGCACAATCAAACACAAGCATCTACCTCTTCTAGCTCCACTCCATCCAAATCTGACGAGTCTAATAAAGACAAATCAGTCGATCAGGTGCACAAGCCTATAGTATAATTTTCAAATTGGCTTAAGAACAACAAACAAAATGCACACATGGACAAGATAATTGAGATCTTTAATCAAGTAAAGATTAATATGCTACTTCTTGATGCTATCCAACAAGTCCCATCATCTGCAAAATTTCTTAAGGATATGTGCATCAAGAAGAGAAAGTTTAATGTACCCAAGATGGTCTTTTTAACCACTAACGTTAGTATGCTACTGTTGGGTCTGATCCCTGTCAAGTACAAGGATTCAGGTTGTCCTACAATTACATGCACTCTAGGAAACGCTGAAATTAGTCAGGCACTCCTAGATTGGGGAGGAAGAATCAACTTGCTCCCCTTCTCAGTTTATCAACAACTCGGGTTGGGCGAGCTTAGTCCAAGCCGAGTAACCATCCAATTGGCTGACCGGTCAGTGAAGGTTCCCAAGGGGAAATCAATGATGTCCTTATCTGGTAGGAAAGTTTATCTACCGCATTGATTTCATAGTTTTTGAGACACAACCTGTGTGCAATCTTAGGTCTCAAACTCCTGTTATTCTAGGACGTCTGTTCCTTCCTGCTGCGAACACAATTATCAACTGTAGGAATAGATTTACTAGGTTAACCATTGGAGACTGTTTTCCATCGAAAATAATTGGGAAAACTTATAAAAGAGAATTGAAGAGCGAAATTACAAGTAATTCTTTAAGAAAGAAACAAAAAATTACAAGTAGATCTCTTCTGAAATTCTGAGAAAGTATGTCGGTGGAAATCTGATCAGCACACGATCATTTTATCCCGTTGACGGTGCAACCGGTCGGGTGTTCAAGCCTTCTCGAGAGAATTTCCTTCTTACTTGGTTTTGAAAATTCTCTGCAGGTAGAAGGCCTGTTGGGACCCTGGATGAAAGAGAGTTAAGTCTCTGGGGTTTTGGAAGCTTAAAAGCAAGATGAGACTTTTGCTATTGGTCTCTTAGATCTCTCCAAAATTTTCAGCCCTTCATCTTACTTGCAAGGGGCTATTTATAGCAAAAATAGGGGTGTAATTGCCCCCCTTGAATTTAGTAGGACTGAATTAGTCTGTTAGCTTTGCACGAGACTCAAAATAGCCTTACTAAGAGGCAAATGCGAGCTTCAGGCGAAGCTTGGGGGTTCGCGCGAACTACTGATAGCCATTCGCGGCTTAGTTGTCTCCACTTAATGTGGGACGAAGTGGACAGGTGTAACCGCCCATTTAAAGTGGCATTAACCGCACTAAAGTAGTGTGCACCCATTAATCCCTTGTTGGATTTCAAAACGTTCAACTGATGACCTGGTATGGCTCGCGACGGAGCTTAGTAAGAGTTTCATGCGAAGTTCATCTTAACAGGCTTCAGGCGCGAAGCTATATTCAAGGCTTCAAGCGAGGCTAGAAGTTAGCTCATTTGATGAGTTAGGTAAAGCTTCAGGTGAAACTATAAAGTTAACTCAGAGCAGAGCTAGACCACACTTCTAGTGAAGTTGGTGAGAAAGCTTCCAGCGAAGCTAATTTTAGCCCTCAGCGGGGCTGATTGAAGCTTCGTGCAAAGCTAGTGGCTTCAACCTTTTGACAAAGCTATGAGCGAAACTAGACCCTTTTGGGTTCATGTGAGGCTAGGTGTAGAACAAATCTAGCTTTATAGGCCTGCTTTGGCCTTTGGAGTAGGTATAAAATAGGTCATTGTTCTGACTTTTGTAAATGTCACCGAGTATGGACGTCGTTCAGACCGGTTGAAGTACTACCCGGGAGCTTGTCTTTCGGAGTGTTAATAAAATCTCTTTCAAAATTTTCATAAATCTGTAATAGATTGGTACAGATTCTGTAGCACTTTGAATCTGAAGCCTGATACCTACATCGCTTATGTCAGGAAAATCTACTGGTTGCAACTGTGCACTAAACTTGGTAACCAGACTTTTTTTAACCTAGGAATTCCATAAGGAATAAGCTCTTAGCAGTGCTGAGATGAAGCTTCAGGCCAAGCTAAGGATGAGCTCTTCGTGGAGCTGGAGTAAATCCTCAAGTGAAGCTAAAAATGAGCTCTCAAGGAAGCTACGATACAAGCTCTTAGCGAAGCTAAAAAAGGCATTTGAGCAAATTTAGCTAACTTTGCCGCCTTAGGTTTTTTTTTTTCATTCGTCGTTTCAAATTATTTTGATACAGCAGTTTGCACTCCTTTTGAGGAGGCGAAGTTAAACACATTAATGTCGATAAAAGGCCAACTTGGCTGAACTTCAAAGAAGTTTATCTTCTCTTGAAAGCTTCTTAAGAATTTTTCAGAGATTTAGGAATATCTTCATCTTCCACTTTCGAAATCTATTCAAGAACCTCTTATGAGTTCTAATGGCACCTAAACAACGTGCAGGGAAAGAGGTTACCATGGCGTCGCCGACTCCGCCTCTGACCGTCGAACGCCCCATTGCGGGTAGGGATTTCTCTCTTTCAGAGAATAAAAAATCACTTTTAAAGCCATGTTTTGGCTATTTCATAGTGAATCCACCGCGATTTCACCATGATTTAGTGATCTCAGGGAAGTTAAACTCCCTTAATTTTGATTTTATCGAATTTTGGGGGATTTAGTTCTCCTTTAATTTCGTAAATCAAAATCAGAAGCTGAAGAGTTTCTTCTTAAAGCTTCTAAGTGAAGCTAGCCCCTTGGGGTTTTTGCGTTCTGCTTCTTTGTAGAAGCGAAGCTGAGCTTCAGAGCGAAGCTAATTGGAGGACTTTACGTATTTTGAATCATTTTAGGCACAAGTGCCTTTTCAGCGAGCTAGCCTTTGGGGCTATTTTTGCACTGGCCTTCTTAAAGAGTGTGAAGTTAAGCTTCGTAGCGAAAGTAGATAAAGGGGTTTACCCAGCCCCTTTTAATTTCCTTAGGCATAGTTTCCTCTTAAGCTTCCATGCAAAGCTAGTCCTTTGTGAGCTGCTGCACTCTGCCTTTGTGTAGAATGCGAAGTTAAGATTCAGAGCGAAGCTGACACTGATCTAGTTTCGCTTTGAAAAAATAGTGAAACTCTGCCTGTTGAGCTTGAAAAGCGAAGCTATGCCTGACCTTTGTTACTTTCTGCACTCTACCTTTGTGTAGACTGCGAAGTTAAGATTCAGAGCGAAGCTGATGCTGAGCTAGTTTCTCTTAGAAAGCGAAGGTATGCCTTAGAAATTTGCATTCTTTTTTCCTTTTATCCATAGGCTAACATGCTTGCCTTTTCTTTCTGTTTTTACAGTGCACTATACTCCCGACCTATTAAACAGTCTTTTTTGGTTAGCTAGGGGTTGAATGGGAATACCAGTCTACAGTTCCAGGGGCTGACTTCTTTATTCAGTGAAAGGAGCACTCCTGATCGTGACGTCTTGATCACACTGGAGATTAGCGCATGATGAGAAGTATACTGACCACTGCTCCTCTAGAAGACTGTGATCGAAAAATTTACCGGAAGCCCGACTTTATGTTCGGGGATGCGGCGCCTGACATGGAGCAGAAGCTGCTAACTGGAGAAGGGCAGTGGATTTTCACTTTGGATGACGAGAAGTATTATCTTCCATCGAGCAAACGTCATTTCCCGATATCCTTCTTCCAGTGTATGACAAGGCCTGGGAAGATGAACTGGCAGGTGACCCGAACTACTAACTTGGTCCACGTGAGAATTCTGACAGCTTCCTCTCACAGTTACACCAAGGCATGTCCACTTGGTGCACACTAGGTCTGCACCCTGGGAGCGTTCTACAAGACATCTCAGTAAGGGAAAACCCGGCCATGGCCCAAACTTTCGGCAACCAGTTCTTAAAGGTCAGCGGTAATTATCTGGTGACAGACTTCAGAGCCCC
This sequence comes from Agave tequilana, assembly GCA_038442645.1. Taxonomy (NCBI): domain Eukaryota; kingdom Viridiplantae; phylum Streptophyta; class Magnoliopsida; order Asparagales; family Asparagaceae; genus Agave; species Agave tequilana. The sequence continues at coordinate 97,984 of JAVJIF010009321.1, read as the reverse complement.
AAGTTGGATTCATCCTCCGAAGGCCTGGTGGAAGAACTTGACCCTGTACGTCCTGGATCACTTCGGAGAGGACTTGAAAAGGCTCGGACTCCGCGAAGCCATTAGGGCCATATGCTACGGCATCCAAATGAGCGTTGCAAACTTTTACACTATCTTTGAATTCTACTCCCCAGCCACAGGGACTTTCTTCACTCCTGTGGGTGAGTTGGGCATGGCTTTGCACGAGATGTGGGAGGTCTCTGCCTTACCAATGAGATCTCTTCCCTATGAGGAGTATTTTCCCTGCGAAGCAGAGCTGGCGTTCCTAGAAAAGCATGAGCCTACCTTGTTCGAGACTTACAGAGAGCTGATGTGCCACTTTTACATCTGCTTGGATGTGCACGGTGGTTATAAGGGAAGCTCGAATAGCTTAAGGAGCTGGGCAGATTATCTGTTTCCTATTCTTGAGGAAGCTCCCAAAGAAGCTCGATTTTGGGTGGTAGAGGAGGACATTCTTTGAATGATGAGGAGCATGACCATGGATACATCATTTTGGAGGGAGATGTCATTTTGAAGGAGGATATGGTATATATGAAAAGGCTGATACTCTCAAGAGTTTTCATCATCAGGCTCGTCAACTGATATCACAGAAAGCACTTTTAGCTGGCTTTCTGTCGGTTTAGTTGAAGAGGTGTGTAGTGTCGTCTCCCTCCAACAATACCATTTTCCTGATAGCATTGCTTCTGGCCGTTCGCTTGGTGCATGGTCATTCTCTAGGGCTACTTTAGCTATGGGGTGTTGCATACAGCGAGGTCTTTGTGCAGTAATAGAGGCCTTCTATAGGTCACCTGCAACGAAGAGGGGTAAAGGAACAGTTTTACCTCGCGACGGGCCAAACCCTAGGGTTGAATTGCCATAACATATCTGATGGCATAGCTTGCTTTGCACTCTTCGGCGATCATCCAACCTGGGGAAGAGCCTCCAGAGGGTTTTCGGATCATGCGCCTTCACCGATTTGAATGGTCTTTGTGGGAGCAAATCTATGTGGCTGCGGTCCGCAAAATACTGTGTCGCCATGACGTGCACAGTCTTTTTTGATGTTTCCCCTACATCTGAGATGCTGGTTGTGGTGAAGAGTTCAAGGATGCTGGAATGATAGAACATCACTGAGCCGCAGAGTGTTTGAGTGACTGGTAAGCATCAGGCCTTCCCACTTAGTATACCGGAGCAGAGACATCTGCTACCTGAAACCATACATACCCAGCCGTTTTGCTCGTCAGTTTGGATACAACCAGTTTTACATCGGCAATCCAAACACCAACTTGGCTTTTATGGGAAGCCTGATCGATAGTGCTCGAGCTTGGCGATATTTTATTGCCAGTTACATTGAGGCATGGTTGTGCATGCCGTTGAGAACCCTAAACCTGCTGATGACTTTGGGGTTCTGCCGGCAGTACAAGACCTCCAATTATGCGCCAACTAGGTTCAACATCAACTCCTCTGGCTTGAAATAGATCTCTAAGCGGATGAAGCAGAATGTAACTGAACAAGGGGAGGGCAAAAGAGTTCGAGTCCCGGGCCTTCCTAACTTTATCCCTGTCATTGACAATGAAGCTTCTGATGCTGAAGCCCTCATTTCAGGGATGTTGCTTTTGCTGAGAAACCACAGGATGTTCCTAGTAGGGTAGGCACGACCCCCATGGAGGAAGTAAAGATGGAAGAGGAAGAAGAGGAGGAAGAGGAGAACCCAGACGTCCATTTCAAGCGGAAGTTAGAGGGCGAACCTCGCAGGAAGAGGGTGGTAAAGAATCCTCGCCGCCACACACCAATCGTTGCGGAGAGCGAATCGGTTGCGATCGTTTCTCCTCCTGCCCAGTTAATTGTAAAACTATCAGCGCAGAAGAAGACAGTTGAAAAGGCCGCTCTAGGCTTGGCTAAGATTAGTTCCCATTTGCAAGATTTTTATTATTCTCTCTTCTAGTGCATCTAACTTGTTAATTTGGGATACAGGAACCGAGATCGCGGGGGAACAAGGAGATTACTATGATCTACTGATTACCTACAGGAAGGGTGATGAAGCTAGTTACTTCATCTCCGATGAACCTGAGGGTTGCGCAGCCGATGTTGGTCTCTCCGGTGCTGGCGAGGCAAAGAAAGCTCAATGGCTTCGAGTTCAAGGTAATTGGTCGAGGAACCTGTGGCTAGTGAAGGAGGATCGGGTATTGATACAACTACTAAGGCCCTCAGAACTGATGAACTTCTTCCTGAGCCAGCCTCTGGTGATTTAGCAGAAATTGGTGCTTCTCCCTGTAGGCCCAAAGTCCCATCACTCTAGTTTTGATGATGATTAACTCATGTAGTTATAGTACTAATGATCTTTTGTTTAATTAGTCTCGGATTTATGATCAAGATCTTAGTACATGTTTAGCTTCACCAAAGGATTTCAAGTCAAGTTTTGGAGCTAGCACGTGTTGATTCAAGAGCTTATGCATCAAGACCACATCAAGTACTCAAGAGGAGTCTAGCTCTTTAGATCAAGGTTTGGACCAAGTCAAGAAGGAGAAGAAGATTTTCAAGTGAAGACCTTCAAGAGAAGACTTGTGTCTAGGTTTATTTTTGTTAAGATTTTATTTTTAGATAAAATGTAAAGGATAGAATAGTTGATGGATTGCTCAAGTACATTTACACTCATACACAAAATTTATATGAGTTTTTATAAAGGAGTTTTCATTTTGAAAAAAATACCGTTTTGGTTTTTAGAGTTTCATATATACGTGTTTTAACCAAAACTATTTTAGAGCTTAATGTCAAAAACATAGATATTTCATCATATATGTATAGTGGATCATATCCATACACACTAAGCTTTAAAAGTGTTTAAAATATCTTGTTTTTGTATTTGGAGAAGTTTTGAAAAAATCAATTTGGAAAAATACGGTTTTTGTTTTAAGGCAGAATTTCTAAGTCACAAAAATAGTTCAAAATATTTGTAACATGTTTTGATTTTACTCAAACATGTTTGTATATTAACGTATAATACTGAACTTATTTTTGTAGATTTTTTGTGAATTTATGAGATTTTATCAAAGGTAAAAGCCAAGCTTTTAAATCCCCAAAACTATTTTTCTGACCTTCAGCCAGTCGATCGCATGGTCGACTGACGTGCACAAAACGTGCACAGGTTGGGCTGGTTGACCGCATGGTCGACCACCAGAGAGTGTCTGCTCTCTGAAAATGGCCCGGTCGACCGCTAGGCCATTGCCCAGTTGGCTGTCGATCGGTCGGTTGACCGACCTTTCCAACGATCTGAAATCCGACCTAGGCGGTCGACCGGGTGGTCGACCGTCAGCAGTCAGAACTGCTGAGTTGGCTTCCAACGGCCAGATTTTTGGAGCCTATAAATTAGGGCTCCCTTCGACTGTTTGAGAAAATATTTGAAGTGAGTTTTTGAGCTAGTTTTTCCTACACTTCTAAGTGTTTATCTCCACTTGTTTTGAAGCCAAAATTTCCATATCAAAAGGAGAGTTTAACAAGAGTGTTTTCAAAAGTATTTTTCTTGAGTTTTTCACCACAATCATTCTTTGCTTTTCTCACACATACATAAGCTTTCCATTGCTATATCATTCCTATAGGAGAGTTGTTGTGAGATTGTTTTTAGGTGATCAAAGTGTTTAGATCACTAAGTGTTCTTTCTTGTATTTGACGAGGCACACTTGCGGGTTCACGTTGTTTCGGGTTCTTGTGAGAACTCGGTGTAGAGGTGTGGCCTCGGCAAGCTTGCGCGCTTGCGTGCGTTTGTTCTTACGGGAACAAAAGAGGGACTAGAGAGTCCAAAGGAGTTCTAGTGTGAACTCACTTGTAGGTGTTGCGGCACCGAGTGATCTGGTGGGATCGTTTTTAGTGAAAATCCTTCATAGTGTTGAAGGCGGGGACGTAGAGCAAATGTGCTCGAATCTCGAAACAAATCTCCCGTGTTTGCGATTACTCTCTTTCTATCTCTTACTTATCTTTTTATCTTGCATTCTTATATTGCTCATATCTCTTATTTGCTTGATATATTGTGTGTTTAATTGTTATATGCTTGGGGATTGTTTGCTCACACTCGTATTCAACCAAGAAAGCTATAGCGGCACCTCAACTCTTATCTAAAGGAATCTTGAGGAGTTAGCCCAGAGCCCTTCACGGGGAATTCGGCTACACTTTTGTGTTATACTTGGTGTGTTTAGCTTAAGAATTTTTAGTTTGCATAAATAGTTTTAATTCCGCATTTATTCACCATTAGATTAGCTAGTCGCTTACTCCCACTTTTTATGTTGAAAAATGATATCTTAGTTTTCATTTGGTATTTTTATTGATATCAAAATTTACAATATACTTCAATTGGTATCAATATGTTTCAATTTTCAATTGGGTTTAAATTTTATTTGGTATCATTATGTTTTATCTATTTGGTATAAAAATTTATCATGTATTTCAATTGGTATCAAAATATAAAATATTTTCTTTCATTGATATCAAAATGTACAAATGTTTCAATTTCAATTGGTATCACAAATTTCCTTTTTCATATGCTATCAAAATCTTGTGATATCTAAAATTAATTTGTTGATTTAAGAAAAATTCAAAATTTGTATTATTTTTTTGCAATTGGTATCTTAAAATTTTGTTTATGTATAAACTGTATTCAAAATTTGTTTATGTATTATAAAAATTTATATTTAAAATGTTTTGATATGTTTTGTCTATATGGAAGGGGAGCTTAACATCTCTTCTATATATAGATTCATGTTAAGTGTATCCTATATTGAGGAGGTTGACATCTCTTCTTTATGTGATACACTGTATAGGGGGAGCTTAACATCTCCACTTATGAGTTGTATATTATGCGTTATGTGAGTTAGGGCTTGTCATCCTTTCTTCATGTAATGCATGTATGGAGGGAAGCTAACTTAGCGTCTTTCTCTTCATGAATGTATATCAGATATATATCCTTATTCTTGATTTGTTTTATTGTACCCCTTTGTTGATGATTGACAAAAAGGAGGAGAATGATTTTGAGTTTATATATGCATATATTGAGTTTATGTTTTACAAAATGGGGAGAATGATTTTGAAAGTTTATACAAAAAGGTGGAGAAGGTTTTCGGGAATTTATTGTTATGCATGTTTCTCTCACCTTATTTATGCATATATATTTGTTTAGTTTAGTTTTATGCACTTCATTGCAATATCTATTTGTTTATTGTTATGCATGAGCTAATGGGGAGTTTCTATGAAGCTTGACTTTAATCCATGCACATATAACTCCATGAGTTTTGTCATCATCAAAAAGGGGGAGATTGTTGGCCCAAAGGCCCATCACTCTAGTTTTGATGATGATTAATTCGTGTAGTTATAGTACTAATGATCTTGTGTTTAATTAGTCTCAGATTTGTAATCAAGATCTTAGTAGGTGTTTAGCTTCATCAAAGGATTTCAAGTCAAGTTTTGAAGCTAGCATGTGTTAATTTAAGAGCTTATGCATCAAGACCACATCAAGTACTCAAGAAGAGTCTAGCTCTTTGGATCAAGGTTTGGACCAAGTCAAGAAGGAGAAGAAGATTTTCAAGTGAAGACCTTCAAGAGAAGACTTGTATCTAAGTTTGTTTTTGTTAAGATTTTATTTTTAGATAAAATATAAAGGATAGAATAGTTGGTGGATTGCTCAAGTACATTTACACTCACACACAAAATTTATATGAGTTTTTATAAAGGAGTTTTCATTTTGCAAAAATACCATTTTGGTTTTAGAGTTTCATATATACATGTGTTTTAACCAAAACTATTTTAGATCTTAATGTCAAAAACATAGATATTTCATCATATATGTGTAGTAGATCATATCAACACACTAAGCTTTAAAAGTGTTTAAAATATCTTGTTTTTGTATTTGGAGAAGTTTTGGAAAAATCAATTTGAAAAAAATACGGTTTTTGTTTTAAGGCAGGATTTCTATGTAAGAAAAATAGTTCAAAATGTTTGTAACATATTTTGATTTTACTCAAACACGTTTGTATATCAAAGTATAATACTGAACTTATTTTTGTAGATTTTTTTGTGAATTTATGGGATTTTATCAAAGGTAAAAAGCCAAGTTTTTAAATCCCCAAAACTGTTTTTCTGGCCTTCAGCCGGTCGACCGGGCGGTCGACCGTGACTGAGGTTGGTCGACCGGGCGGTCGACCGACGTGCACAAAATGTGTACAGGTTGGACCGGTCGACCGTACGGTTGACCGCCAGAGAGTGTCTGCTCTCTGGAAATGGCCCAGTCGACCGCTAGGCCATTACCCAGATGGTGGTCGACCGACCTTCCCAACAGTCAGAAATCCGACCGTTGGCGATCGATCAGGTGGTTGACCGTCAGCAGTCAGAACTGCTGAGTTCGCTTCCAACGGGCAGATTTTTGGAGCCTATAAATTGGGGCTTCCTTGAACTGTTTGAGACAAGATTTGAAGTGAGTTTTGAGCTAGTTTTTCCTACACTTCTAAGTGTTTATCTCCACTTGTTTTAGAGCCAAAACTTCCACATCAAAAGGAGAGTTTAACAAGAGTGTTTTCAAAAGAGTTTTTCTTGAGTTTTTCACCACAATCATTCCTTGCTTTTCTCACACATACTTGAGCTTTCCATTGCTATATTATTCCTATAGGAGAGTTGTTGTGAGATTGTTTTTAGGTGATCAAAGTGTTTAGATCACCAAGTGTTCTTTCTTGTATTTGAGGAGGCGGACTTGTGGGTTCACGTTGTTTCGGGTTCTAGTGAGAAGTCGGTGTAAAGGTGCAGCCTCGGCAAGCTTGCGCGCTTGCGTGTGTTTGTTCTTTCGGGAACAAGAGAGGGACTAGGGAGTCCAAAGGAGTTCTAGTGTGAACTCGCTTGTAGGTGTTGCAGCACCGAGTGATCCGGTGGGATCGTTTTTAGTGAAAATCCGTCATAGTGTTGAAGGCGGGGATGAAGAGCAAGTGTACTCGAACCTCGAAACAAATCTCCCGTGTTTGCGATTGCTCGCTTGATATCTCTTACTTGTCTTTTTATCTTGCATGCTTATATTGCTTATATCTCTTATATGCTTGATATATTGTGTGCTTAATTATTATATGCTTGGGGATTGTTTGCTCACACTCGTATTCAACCAAGAGAGCCATAGTGGCACCTCAACTCTTATATAGAGAAATCCTGAGGAGTTAGTCCAGAGCCCTTCATGGGGAATCCCGCTACACTCTTGTGTTATCCTTGGTGTGTTTAACTTAAGAAATTTTAGTTTGCATAAATAGTTTTAATTTCGCACTTATTCACCATTAGATTAGCTAGTCACCTATTCACCCTCCCTCTAGGTGATTTCACTCCCGCCACTGCTAGAGTCTCTTCTATAGAGCCAGTCGAAGTTAGCACCTCCGTCGAGGAAGCCCCCAAGGACATTGTCGAGGAGGCGATTGGGGCCATGTCTATCGTAACTTCAGCTCCTTTCGATAATGCTATAGTAATCTGTAAATGACCCTTGCTTGCCCCCCTTTTTTTGCTTATCTTTGTCCTAACAAAATACTCTTGCAGGTATTCCGGCTCTGGCCGCATCAACTTCAAAAGAGCTAGCGGCCCTTTCTGGGGAGGTGAGACAAGTACCTTAGCTACTGTAGATGTCACAGAGTTGGATGTCCTATATTGCGACCTGCCTCCTTACCAACCAGAGTCTGCTGGTGATTTTGCAGCGGCTGAGGAGACGAGGGCTGCTCTCCCTTCCATATTATCTATGGAACCGATCACATTTTCATCTGAATTGGCTGAAGAGATGACGGTAGTTTCCATTATGCCGCCAATTTTGGCAATAACTGGTCTCAGGGTAATCACCAGCCCAACGTCTCCAACGTTGATTGTCGAGCTAGCTCTTTCTGGAGTAGTCACCAGCCCTACTTCCGTCATAGCCGGTGTATTAGTGTCAATGAAGACTCCACCTCGATTATCAGTGATTCCTCATCCATCTCTGACTAGTATTTCTGCCACTTCCTCCACTGTTATGACGGTGAAATCGTTGGAGATTTTATCTTTGGGGATTACTCACTCGTCGGGAGTAATTGAAGCTGAGAGGGAATTTGTGGCAGAAATGGTCGACAGCTTCTATAAGAGCATGAAATGATCCATTTCCTTAATTTTGAAGAGCTTGACCACTTCATTTGCAGCTCTGAAGGTGGTCCTCTCTCATAATATTGAGAGCTTCTAAGATTTTGGAGGGGATGACTAAGCCGCTGCATTGGAGCTGTTGGTGGAGAAGTTCGAGAGGGACGTGGGTGAGTGGCGTCGCCTTAGCAGCTCGGACCTGAATCCATCGGTAGACGAAGAGTTTAAACATCTCATGGCTCAGATGTAGAAAGCTCACCTGGAGGCACAGGAACTAACCGAGATGGTATCTTCAGACTTGAAGTCCTTGGAGGTAAGGAAGGTAGAGATTGATGATGCTATGGATGTCTCCAACAACACTCTTCTTGATTCCGAGGATAACATTGAAAAGGCCAAAGAGATGATCAAAAGGGCCAATTTTCTTTTGTCCAAGACTGAACCGGTGCGTCTTGAGAAGACTGCTCGGTTGGAGCAACTCAAAGCTCAGAACGATGAAGTCCTGCAGCAGGAGATGACGAAAAGGGCAACTTTGGTGGAGATCAAGGCTCGTTTGTCCCAAATGGTGAACTTCAATGAAATCAAGCTGAGATCGCAGGCATTCATCAGAGCCGCTAAGGAAAGAAAGAGCAGGCTGACTACTCTTGAAGAACGGATCAAGTCCTATGAAACACAACGTAGCTTGTAATCTATGAATCCCTCTTTTTTTCTTTTGAATCAATAATAAAAAATAATTTTATTTGACTCTTCTGTTGTGTCGCTTGCTTTATCTTCAGAGTTTGCAGTAATTTCATGTTAAATTTTAGCTCTCAAAAGAAATAAGATAACGACATAGTCTTTCAACTTATACTATAAGAATATTAACTAATCTATTTAGAGCTTGAAAACATGATAGAACTAGTTATTTGATAAATTATCACCTATAAGTTTGAATGATGACTCGATTCAAATCTTGTTGGGGATGTGAATAAAATAAAGCGAACCTGACGATCTTCCTGTTTAGAGGTAAATATTAACATAATAGACCACAGACCGTCAGGATATGAACCTATTTTGATGAACTAGACATCACAAAATACGATGAAGTTGAGAGTTTGTCAGTTTAGAGGTGACAAACTGGACGTAACTATTTGAAGATTACTGATTAGTCTCTAAAATTGCATATTTCATATCACATCTTAACATTTATTTAAAATTAATTTCTATTAATAACACCTATTTTGCATGTTTCTAGGTCCATGACATAGAATGAAGAAGAAGACCCAAAATCACTATTTAATTGGTGATTAAAAACCTACAAATATAGCATGGACCTTGGAGGGCAGTTTCATCAAAACCGGGGGCCCAAATCTAGAAACTGGGACATGCAGCCGACAGGGGACAAGCGGGCAGCGTGCAGTAAGTGACGTTGCACACGTCGCCCTAGTACAGCCGCGAAAATGCATCTTGGGCCGTATTTCTGCGGCTGTTGTGTGGAACCACGCGCCAAGATTTGATGCGCGGCTCCGTACCTGTACCCTGGTGCCCCCTTTCGCCTATAAAAGCCCTGGAAGTCTAGAACTCATGAAAGAGAAGTTTTAAGGAGTTTTGAAGTGTTTGTAGGTTAGTTTTTAGGGTTTTCCTCTTATTGTAGTTTACGATAGTTTAGTTTAGTTGTTCTTCTTCTTCCTCCTTTGTATTTTTCATTTCTCATAGATCTTGTAAAAGGAGAGAGAGTAGTACATAGGTGCAAAGCAAGAGTGCTTGTGATGGAAGGTGAGAATCTATGAAAGGTTCTCTCTTTACCTCTCTTTGTTTTCTTCTCTCTAATTCCTTTTACACATTTAGCTAATTTTCTCTCATGACAACTAACTACTAACCACTAACTTGCTAACTTCCTACTTGATAATCCATATGAATCTAATAGCCTCTACTTGGCCTTCCTCTTGCAAGAGCCATTGATGGCTCATGATGATGAATTCTAACATTCTAACATCTTAACTCTCTAACAAGCTAATAATACTTTATTTCATGCTTACTCTTGTTTATTTTTGATGGTTTAAGTGTACCTTGTACTTATTTTGTTGAGTTTGGATGTGAAAGTTATCGTATGGGTCATGCTTTGAAACGCTCTTGAACCTAGGACTAATGATGGCTTAGGATACATATGAGGCAACTATCACAAAGAGGTTAGCATGGTTAGTGAAGCCATTAGTAGTTAGTAGCCATGAGCTTTCTTTTTGTTTTACTTTGTTTTAGAAATAATTTCAAAACCACAAATATCTTATCTTCTATGTTTCCTACTTCTTCGTGTTTCACCGTACTCTTTTCTTTTCATTCTTTGTTTTCATTTTTTTTATTTTTTAAAACATTGAAGAAAATTTAACACACATGTGAACATTCCGGTAAAGCTTCTATCGCTTCCCGTCCCTATGGATTCGACCCGTTTAGCCTCTATGCTATAACGAAAGTATCGAGGAAGCCAAAGCACACACTTTTAACTTGTGATTTCAAAACATACACTTTCGTGCGCGGTTTTCTCCCGATGAAATTTTGACACCGTTGCCGGGGATGAAAACGGTTTGATTTCATATTTTTGTTATCACTTCTTCTTTATTTTTTTGGTGTGCAGGTCAAATTTTTAGCATTGCAGAAGTCCACACTTGCTTTTGTGTGGTTGGGTAAATTCTTGTATATTATTATATTCTGCTGTTACTTTTTGTTTATACTACTTGTGCATTGTAATAATTTTAAGAACTAAAATATGGTAATTGGATACTTTAAAACGGTTTAGACATTTGCATCTAGGCACGTGTCAATTTCAATTCCAATATATTGTATTTTATTCTTGTGTTGTTGTGATCTTCACAGAGGTGCACATATTGCATTGCATATCGTTAGGACAAACACGTGGGTGATTTACTCTCTTTATATGTTCATTCTTATCTATATTGCACACTTGCACGAATTGAACTTGAAGGCAAAACCCAATACAATATAAGGTGGGGAAGTCATTATCATTTCTTAGCACAAAAATCACCTCCCCACTGACACAACCCAAGCCTAAATAAAATTTGCAAGACGTTGGCCCCTAGGGACATCTCGGACCCATTTAGGAGATTGACCTAAGGGAAAATTGTTAGAAGTTGACTCTTGTCAAATCGGTGTCGAAGGTTGGAGATTGAGAGGTGAAACCTCGAAGAACAGTGGTTTGACATAATTGGGCCCGTTGCTCCGGCACGGATACCTCCCACTGATCTTGCCCTACCTGGTTGATTAACTCGTGGTTAGATTCTGACAATGTACCCCCTGTGGACAGTCTAACCAGTTAGGAGTCGTCTTGGTCTAAGTCAACACTAGTATAGGCTTGTTTTCTTTTTCTTTTTTTATTTGTTTGTTTGTTTGTTTATTTTCTTTCTTTTGTAAATTGTGAAATGGATTTTAACAACAACAATTTTTTCAATCATAACATGAATCCATATTTCACCCCGACCTCATTTGACTCGTATAACTCCAACCCGGTTATGTACAATATGAACCAACCATATATGTCAGATTGGGATTATCCAACTCAATATGACCCATATCCCCAATCTTATGACCATAATTTTTAAAATAATTTCTACTCTTCATAGAGTCAATGGAGATTCACCTCCCCGCAGTCAAATTTTCAATCACCTTGTCCACAATTTTCTTTCCCCGATTTGGATTCATATCCTCCTTTTCCTGTCCCACCAATGAAAGAAAAAATTAATTTGGAAAGGAGTATGGAAGCCATGTTTGAGTCCCAACAACATATTCAAACTTTGCTCAATTCACAATCCTTCTAAAGTCAAACTCCATATACTCATTTTCTAGAACATCAAATTGAAGAAAATCTGAGCTAAAAAAGCATTTGGAAGTCTGTTGTGAAATGGCGCAACAAATTCAAAATATGTTAGACTCATCATCTCAACCAAATTTTTAAGAGTCATGCTCATCTTTTCCAGTCGCACTAATTCAAAATGAACAACCATCAGTCCTGGACTTGAAATGGAGCTCTTGCGTGAGTCTGAGCAACAAACTAAATATCTAATAGACTCACAATCTCACTACAATTTTCAAAATCAACTTTCATACTCACCTTTTCAAGAAGAACCAATTGCAAAGAGTATGGAATACATGATTCAGACTCAAAATTCTGTTACCCGGCCTATCAGTAGGTTAGACTCAATAATGAGTGAATTGATCAATGAGAGCGAGAAAAGTCTTTCTTGTCAACCTTTGACCAATCCTTATATCCCTAACTCTATCGATTGGTCCAAAGAATCATGTTACTTTGGAAACCAAGATTCAATTTCAGAACGCACATTTGAACTTGACCAAACTCTAAGTTATGAAAGTCGCCTTGACATTCTGGCAAGTTATCCCTTTCCTGAAATTGAAATTGAACATGAATGTGATCCCGAACCTCATGTTAGTGATTCCATTTCACTTTTGATTCAATAATTACTCTGGTATCTTTACCAGATTTTTTCTCTATTCCAGAGTCAACATTGAATCTTGTACCAGTACATCGTGAAATTTAATCACCAATATCTTATGATCACACTTCATTGATGGGGAAAGTGTGTGAACATCAATTCTTTGGTTTGGACCCCATTTTTGAACCAATTTCGACTTCCCCTTTTGAATCTCGACTAGATCTGAGTCAAATTTCTGAGTCGGTATCGGTTTTTGTTCCTATTCTATTTGAGTCTAAATCAATCATCTCCCAAAATTACGCTTCATTGTTGGAGAAGGATGTTCAAGAAAATGACTCAATAATTATTTTTGAAAATTAAAAATTGGATGGGGTAATTTTTTCAATAAGATCATACAGTTCTCCAACATTTTACTGGGTCGTATTAGAGAGGTCACTGGTGGGTTTTTGCAAGATCCACGATTCTAGATGGGCAGCAACGCTTGGGCTAATCGGACCACCACCGGAGCCACCACAATGAGGTAATTTTTCTTTCCTTCCCATTTATTTCATGCATATACACATTCACGATGCATTGAGGATAATGCATGAGGGGGAGAATTTACTAATATAGTTAGTTTTACATTTTCTTTCTTTTACACTTCTTTTTAGGAACTTTTTTAAAATTTTCTTTTGTATAGAAACTCTTTTCTTTTTTTTTTTACAAAAGTTTTTGAATTAAGAGAAATATTTTTAATTTATTTTTAAGAAAATTAAAAATACGTTAGGAATTAGTAAGACCTAAAATTCTGAATTTTTAAACAAAGTCAAAATAATAGATCTTGTTTAAATTTTAGGATAAGGAAGTAAGATTGGAAAGATAATATAATTTTGAATCTTTTGCTTTAGATATATGCACTTCACACTTACACTATTTCTTGGGATTGAAACAAAGACTGAAAATGTCATAAAAATGCCATTAGAAAAAATTTATTGAAGTTGGGTAATTATGCCTCAGGAAGTATGATTATTCATAACTAAACTGGTGAACAAAAATAAAATAATCCCTTTTAGTTTTGTGGTCTTATTTACTCGAGTCCTTAAGTCTGAGGGATGTTTTCTCATCTGGTGCCCTAAAACTATCAGGTTTGGGAGTCACCGGCTAAAGGGTCATCACCCGGGTAAGCTAGAAAGCCTAAGAAAAATAAGGAAAGAAAAAAATATAAATAAATAAATGGCATGAAAGTTAGAGTCGATATCCCAAAAATCTTCAAAGTTCACAAAGTGCATATTTTTTTAAGAGTTTTATGAAAGATCAAGAATCGATTTTATTTTAAATTCTTACATTTAATTTATAGCAAAATTTTGCCTTTTGACTTAATTTAAGAAAGAATAATTTTGATTAACCTATGATCTTGGATCACTTAAATTTTCACAAAAATATTTTCAACACTTTTCTCTATTTCAAAATGCGTTTTCAAAATACTAACATTTGATTTCTTTCTTTATGGATTTCGTGGGTATAACCCGTTGAAAACCCTCAGGAGACAAAACTCCTCCTCTAGGGTAAACCTAAAGGTTTAATGGCTTGTTGCAATCGCTCAGTGCAATAGCGTCACATGCGAAAGTGGTGTAATAATTTTCTAAGTTTTTTTTGTTTTATTCGGGACAAGCAAAAGATAAGTGTGGGGATGTGATTAGTCTCTAAAATTACATATTTCATACCATATTTTAACATTTATTTAATATTAAATTTTGTTAATAACACCTCTCTTGCATGTTTCTAGGTCATGGTATAGAATGAAGAAGAAAACCCAAAATCACTATTTAGTTGGTGACTAAAAGCCTACAAATATAGTCATTGACCTTGGAGGGCTGTTTCGTCAAAACTGGAGGCCGAAATCCAGAAATTGGGACATGCAGCCGACAAAGGGACAAGCGGCAGCGCGCAGCAGGCAGCGCTACGCGCGTCGCCCTAGTACAGTAACGAAAACGCGACTTGGGCCGCGTTTCCGCGGCTGTTGTGTGGAGCTGCACGACAAGATTTGACGCACGGCTCCGTACCTGTACCCTGGTGCCCCTTTCTCCTATAAAAGCCCTGGGATTTCCAGAACTCATGGAGGAGAAGTTTTGAGGAGCTTTGAAGTGTTTTTAGGTTAGTTTTTAGGGTTTTTCCCTTGTTTTAGTTTAGGATAGTTTAGTTTAGCTGTTCATCTTCTTCCTCTTTTGTATTTTTCATTTCTTGTAGAACTTGTAATAGGAGAGAGAGTAGTACATGGGTGGAAAGTAAGAGTGCTTGTAATGGAAGGTGACAATTTATGAAAGGTCCTCTGTTTAACTCTCTTTGTTTTCTTTTCTCTAATTCCTTTTACATGTTTAGCTAATTTCCTCTCATGGCAACTAACTACTAACCATTAACTTTCTAACTTCTTACTTGATAATCCATATGAATCTAATAGCCTCTACTTGGCCTTGCTCTTGCAAGAGCCATCGATGGCTCATGATGATAGATTCTAACACTCTAACATCCTAACTCTCTGACAAGCTAACAATACTTTATTGCATGCTTATTTTATTTTAGTTTTGATGGTTTAAGTGTAACTTGCACTTGTTTTGTTACGTTTGGATGTGAAAGTTATCCTATGGGTCATGCTTTGAAACGCTCTTGAACCAAGGACTAGTGATGACCAAGGATACATGTGAGGCAACTATCACTAAGAGATTAGCATGGTTAGTGGAGCCATTAGTAATTAGTAACCATGAGCTTTCTTACCGTTTTACTTTGTTTTAGAAATAATTTCAAAACCACAAATATCTTATCTTCTATGTTTCCCACTTCTTCATGTTTCATCGTACTCTTCTCTTTTTATTCTTTGTTTTTATTTTCTTTTGATTCTTTAAAACATTGAAGAAACTTTAACACATATGTGAACATTTCGGTAAAACTTCTATCGCTTCCTGTCCCTATAGATTCGACCCGTTTAGCCTCTATGCTATAACGGAAGTATCGAGGAAGCCAAAGCACGCACTTTTAACTTGTGATTTCAAAACATACACTTTTATTGCGCGATTTTCCCCCGATCAATTACCAAACTTAGGATTTTTGTCATTCAGAGGTGATGAACTGGACATGATGAAGAATGAAAAATTCCCTATTGAACCGGGGATAATGAGATTTAGCTATCTGTCGATTCGGAGGTGATAAACTGGACATGATCGATTGAGAAACCGCTAGTCTTAGAGCATTTGTTGTTTAGATGTGGTTGACTGGACATGACAACAAAGCTTCAAAGGGTGAATCCGATTTTAGGGACCCATCTATTTAGAGGTTATAGACTAAACATGGTAGATTAAGACACGCTAAATTTTGAATCCGTTGCCAGAGGTAGTCATATTAACTTGGCAGCTAGCCTACAAGGGACTGTAAAGGTGGATTAGATCTGGGCACCCGTTGGTTCAGAGGTGGTTAATTGGATATGACCAACTAAGCGACATCAGGCTCACAATTCACTGTTCAGAGGTTTAATGTTAACATGATAGCAGAAGGGAAGTCCACGGAGGACTAAAGAATGAAGTTCAGGATCCGATTGGTTCAGAGGTGATGAAATGGACATGATCATTCGGAGACTACCGAATTCAGAGCCGTACCATTCAGAGGTGATGAACTGGACATGACGGTACAAAGCGGGAACCTGGCTGTCTGTCGGTTCAGAGGTGATGAACTGAACATGACTGATTGAGACGCCACTAAGTTTAAAATTCTGTCGTTCAGAGGTGATGAACTGGACATAACGGCAACAACGAAAAGTCCCTACTGGACTGAAGATTGGGACTCGTCAGTTCAGAGGTGATCAACTAGACATAACCGACCTATAAACTGAATAGAATAGCAAGAATTCTTTATCCTGAAGTAAGATAAAGAATTGTATTGTAGACTTGACTGTTCAGAGATCTTTTACAGATATAACAGGTTGGGTCTGAACCTGCTGTTCAGAGGTTTACTGTTAACATGACAGGGATTACCTTGTGACTTTAAGTGGGCCTGTCATTCTATGAAAGAGAACAACAAGTGGAGCTTTGATCTGCTGGGGAAAATTAAAAGCTTCCGCTGGGGATGTTGATTTTATCCGCCGGGGAATATGTCAGAGTCTCACTTTTAGAGGTTTAGAATTAACATGATAGGTTTGACTTGTGATCACTTCACAGGGGAAAAGAATATTGTTTTGTGTGGTCCTACCATTCCATGGACGGGAATAAGATCATATCTCTTAGAAGTTTTAGCATACCCTCAGCTGTCAACGAATTTGGTATGCCTTTACCAACCACCGTTTGAGTTAGGCTAGCCATGCTATTCCCCTCAGCATGGTTAGTTATCAAAAATTTCTATTGGACTTAAGAGCCAATATTTTTCTCTATCCTTAGCCATTTGAGGGCGTGGGATTTTGATAATGGTAAAGCTAATACTCAGCTGGCTTGCCTTTATTAGCCCAACTCTATTGAGAATTGGACTATGTTCTTAGGCACCATTCATCTTGATCAGCTTCTTATATGCTGATTAGAAAGCTTAACCAGCTTCTTATGCGTGATTAGTCTCTAAAATTGGATATTTCATACTACATCTTCATATTAATTTAATATTAAATTCTGTTAATAACACCTCTTTTGCATGTTTCTAGGTCCATGACATGGAATGAAGAAGAAGACCCAAAATCACCATTTAATTGGTGATTAAAAGCCTACGAACATAGCCATTGACCTTGGAGGGCGTTTCGTCAAAGCCGGGGTCCCAAATCCAGAAACTGGGACATGCATGCAGCCGATAGAGGGACAAGCGGGCAGCGCGCAGCCCTAGTACAGCCGCGGAACGTGGCAAGGGCCTTGTTTTCGCCGCTCTTGTGTGGAGTCGCGCGCTAAGATTTGACGCGCGGCTCCTTACAGTCCCTCTGATGCCCCTTTCGCTTATAAATACCCCCTTTGTGTTCTGTATTGGGAGATATCCAGAGAGTTAGGGTAGTTTTCTTCTCCATGTTATATTTTAGGGTAGTTTAGGTTAGTTCTTCTTCTTCCTCCTCCTTGTATATTTCATTTCTTATAGATCTTGTAATAGGAGAGAGAGTGGTACATGGGGGAAAGCAAGAGTTCTTGTAATAGAAGGTGACAATCTATGAAAGGTTCTCTCTTTACCTCTCTTTGTTTTCTTCTCTCTAACTCCTTTTACATGTTTAGCTAATTTTCTCTCATGGCAACTAACTACTAACCACTAACTTGCTAACTTTTTAGTTGATAATCTACATAAATCTAATAGCCTCTACTCGGCCTTACTCTTGTAAGAGCCATTGATGGCTCATGATGATAGATTCTAACACTCTAGCATCCTAACTCTCTAACAAGTTAACATTATTTTATCCTATGCTTACTCTCGTTAGTTTTGATGATTTAAGTGTAGTTTGCATTTGCTTTGTTGAGTTTGAATGTGATAGTTAACATATGGGTTATGCTTTGAAACACCCTTGAACCAATGACTAGTGATGGCTAATGATATAAGTGAGGCAAATATCACTAAGAGGTTAGCATGGTTAGTGGAGCCATCAGTAGTTAGCAGCTATGGGTTTTCTTTTAAGTTTACTTTGTTTTAGATATATTTCAAAAATCACAAATATCTTATCTTTTCTATGTTTTTCACTTCTTCGTGTTTCACTGTACTCTTCTCTTTTATTCTTTGTTTTCTTTTCTTTTCATTCTTTAAAACTTTGAAGAAACTTTAACACACACGTGAACATACCAGTAAAGCTTCTATCGCTTCCTATCCCTGTGGATTCGACCCATCTAGCCTCATGCTATAACGGAAGTATCGAGGAAGCCAAAACACGCAATTTTAACTATTGATTTCAAACCATACACTTTTCGTGCACGGTTTTCCCCCGATCAAATTTTGGCGCTGTTGCCAGGGATGGGAACGGTTTGATTTCACGTTTTTGTTAACTTTCTTCTTCGTTTTTTAGCATTGCAGGTCAAATTTTAGCATTGCAGAAGTACACTCTTGCCTTTGTGTGGTTGGGTAAATTCTTGTACATTATTATATTCTGTTGCTAATTTCTGTCACCTGTACACTATAATAATTTAAGAACTAAAATACAGAAATTGGATACTTTAAAATGGTTTAGACATTTGCATCTAGGCATGTGTCAGTTTTCATTCCAATATACTGTATTTTGTTCTTGTGTTATTGTGATCTTGACGGAGATGTACATATTTCATTGCATATTGTTAGGACAAACACGTGGATGATTTACTCTCTTTGTGTGTTCATTCTTATCTATATTGCACACTTGCACGAATTGGACTTAAGACAAAATCCAATATAACATAAGGTGGGAAAGTCATTACCCTTCCTTAGCCCAAAAATTACCTCCCCACTAACACAACCCAAGCCTTAATAAAAATTGCTAGACATTGGCCCCTATGGACATCTCAGACTCATTTAGGAGATTAACCTAAGAGAAAAATTATTAGAGTTTGACTCTTGTCAAATCAGTGTTTAAGGTTGGGGATTGAGGGGTGAAACCTCGAAGAAGAGTGGTTTGGCATAATTAGGCCTGTTGCTCCAGAACAGATACCTCCCACTGATCTTGCCCCTGCCTGGCTGATTAACTCGTGGTCAGATTCTGATAATGTACCCCCCGTAGACAGTCTAACCAGTTAGGAGTCGTTTAGGTCTAAGTCAACCCTAGCATAGACTTGTTTTCTTTTTCTTTGTTTGATTTTTTGTTTTCTTTTTTTATAAATTGTGAAATGAATTTTAACAACAACAATTTTTTCAATCATAATAAGAATCCATATTTCACCCTGATCTCATTTGACTCGGATAACTCCGACCCAACTATGTATAACATGAACCAACCTTATATGCCAAATTGGGATTATCCGACTCAATATGTGCCCCAGTCCTAATACTATGAACAAGACTAGAATAATCATCAGCACTCTTCACCGAGTCAGTGGGGATATAACTCCCCCGAGTATTATGGTCAACCACCTTACCAACATCCAGCTTCATATACTCCTTCACCGGAACAACCATTAGAAGAACCAATTGACTGGAAAAGAGGACGGAAGCCTTAGAGAAACTCTGCGACGAATTCAAAATCTAGAGAACTCGAAATCCCATCAAAGTTTTCAAATCTAAGATCCTTACTCCATTTTACATGTCCCACAGCAAGAAGAACATACTGACTTAGAAAAGAGCATAGAATCCATGATTTAATTCCAAAGTGATTATTTTAATATGATAAAGCAAGACATAGTCGATTGGAAAATATGTGTAGGAATACGGAAACTCTCCCTACCAATCTTTGACTATTCCTAACACTTCTAATCATATTAATGAAAAATCAAAAATCATGGAATCTTGAAGATTTTGACTAAGGTTCAATTTCATACAAAACCATGAACTTGACCAATATCAGCCCATTGACAAATTGGTAAGTTTTCATTTCAATGAACTTGAACTTGAATATGAATGTGAACTCGACCTACAACTTTGTGACTCAATTTCAATCTTTGATTCTATATTGATTCCGACATCCTTAACCAAGTTGGACCTATTGCTCGAGCCAACATTGAACCATTTCTTTTTTATAGTCAAATTTCATTAATGGGAACATAATGTGAAATTAAATTTTTTGATTTGAACTCAACTCTTGAACCTAAACCGACTCTCGAACCAAAAGTTGATTTTCTTGAGTTAGTATTGGTTCCCGAACTTTTCATTTCAAAGCCGAAATCATTCATTTCACAAAACCACATTCTATTGTTGGACCAAGGTATTGACTAAAATGATTCAGTGATGATCTTCCAAAATTGGTCACGTAAAGGGAATAATTTTCATGATAGGATCTTGCATGTTCCTATTAAAATTGGGGATTGTGAATATGTTAATAAAAAAGAGGTCAATAAACGTAGATTCCGTGAGCCACCACATTATCTTGATTGGGTAGTAATGTTTGGCCTAATCAGACCACCACCGGGACCAACACCATGAGGTAATTTTCCTTCTCTTCCCATTTGTTACATGTATATACACATTCACGATGCATTGAGGACAACGCATGAGATAAGTGTGGGGGAGGATTTACTAACATAGTTAGTTTTACATTTTCTTTCTTTTACACTTCTTTTTATAAACTTTTTAAAAATTTCTTTTATTTTTACAAAACTTTTTGAAATAAGAGAACTAGTTTTGATTTATTTTTAAGAAAATTTAGATTATCTTAGAAATCAAGAAGACCTAAAATTATGAATTTTTAAACCAAGTCAAAATAATAGATCTTATTTAAATTTTAGGACAAAGAAGTAAGATTGAAAAGATAATTTTGATCTTGAATTTTTTATCTTAGATTTATGCACTTCACACTTACACAATTTTCAGGATTGAAACAAAGACTGAAAATGTCAATAAAAAAATGCTATAAAAATTAAAAAAATGATAATAAAATCACTTATTGAAGTTGAGTAATTATGCCTCAGGAAGTATGATTATACACGCCTAAAATGGTGGATAAAAATAAAATAATTTCCTTTAGTTTTGTGGCTTTATTTACTCGAGTCCTCAAGTCTGAGGGATATTTTCTCATCTGGTGCCCTAAAACTATCTGGTTTGGAAGTCACCGGCTAAAGGTTCACTATCTGGGTAAGCTAGAAACCTAAGAAAACTAAGGAAAGAAAAAAAGAAAAAAGAAAAAATATTAAATAAATGGCATGAAAGTTAGAGTCGATATCCAAAAATCTTCACTGTTCACAAAGTGCATATTTTTCTAAGAGTTTTATGAAAGATCAAAGAATCAATTCAATTTTAAATTCTTACAATTAATTTATAATAAGATTTTACATTTTGATTTATTTTAAGGAAGAATAATTTCTGGTTAACCTATGACGTTGGATCACTTATATTTTCACAAAAATATTTTAACACATTTCTCTATTCCAAAATGCGTTTTCACAGTACTAACATTTGATTTCTTTCTTTATGGATTTTGTAGGTGTAATCCGCTGAAAATGCTCAGGAGACAAAACTCCTCTAGGATAAACTTAGAGGTTTAACGGCTTGTTGCACATGCTCAGTGCAATCGCGTCACCTGCGAAAGTGGTGTAATAATTTTATTAGTTTTTTATTTTGCTCGGGACGAGCAAAAGATAAGTGTGGGGGTGTGATTAGTCTCTAAAATTGCATATTTCATATCACATCTTCACATTTATTTAATATAAATTCTGTTAATAACACCTCTCTCGCATGTTTCTAGGTCCATGGCATGGAATGAAGAAGAAGACCCAAAATCACCATTTAATTGGTGATTAAAAGCCTACAAATATAGCCATTGACCTTGGAGGGCGTTTCATCAAAACCGGGTGCCCAAATCCAGAAACTAGGACATGCATGCAGCTGATAGGGGGACAACCGGGCAGCGGGTAACAGGCAGCACTGCGCGCGCCGCCCTAATACAGTCGCAAAAACGCGACAAGGGCCATGTTTTCATCGCTCTTGTGTGGAGCCGCGCGCCAAGATTTGCGCGCGGCTCCGTACAGTTCCTCTGGTGCCCCTTTCGCCTATAAATACCCCTTTGTGTTCTATATTGGGAGATATCCAGAGAGTTAGGGTAGTTTTCTTCTCCATGTTATAGTTTAGGGTAGTTTAGATTAGTTCTTCTTCTTCTTCCTCTTTGTATTTTTCATTTCTTATAGATCTTGTAATAGGAGAGAGA
The DNA here is from genome assembly GCA_038442645.1 of Agave tequilana. Taxonomy (NCBI): domain Eukaryota; kingdom Viridiplantae; phylum Streptophyta; class Magnoliopsida; order Asparagales; family Asparagaceae; genus Agave; species Agave tequilana. Next base: position 75,685 of record JAVJIF010009321.1, on the reverse strand, counting down.
GTGGTACATGGGTGAAAAGTAAGAGTGCTTGTAATAAAAGGTGACAATCTATGAAAGGTTCTCTCTTTACCTCTCTTTGTTTTCTTCTCTCTAACTCTTTTTATATGTTTAGCTAATTTTCTCTCATGACAACTAACTACTAACCACTAACTTGCAAACTTCTTACTTAATAATTCACATGAATCTAATAGCCTCTACTCGGCCTTACTCTTGTAAGAGCCATTGATGGCTCATGATAATGGATTCTAACACTCTAGCATCCTAACTCTCTAACAAGCTAACATTACTTTATTCCATGCTTACTCTTGTTAGTTTTGATGGTTTAAGTGTAGCTTGTACTTGTTTTGTTGAGTTTGGATGTGATAGTTAACATATGGGTTATTCTTTGAAACACTCTTGAACCAAGGACTAGTGATGGCCAATGATACATGTGAGGCAACTATCACTAAGAGGTTAGCATGGTTAGTGGAGCCATTAGTAGTTAGTAGCCATGAATTTTATTTTCTTTTTACTTTATTTTAGATATATTTCAAAAATCACAAATATCTTATCTTTTCTATGTTTTTTCACTTCTTCGCGTTTCACTGTGCTCTTCTCTTTTTATTCTTTGTTTTCTTTTCTTTTCATTCTTAAAAATATTGAAGAAACTTTAACATATACGTGAACATATCGGTAAAGCTTCTATCGCTTCCTGTCCCTGTGGATTCGACCTGTCTAGCCTCTATGCTATAACGAAAGTATCGAGGAAATCAAAGCACAAACTTTTAACTATTGATTTCAAAACATACACTTTTCGTGCACAGTTTTCCCGCGATCAATGTGCTGGTTAGTGTTTCAATAATGTTTGATCATCGATGCTAGTCCCACCTGTCGCCGAATAGTTATCGATCAATGAGGATTATTATGCTCGTGTTGAGTAGGAACATAGTCGACTGTCGTCGATCGATGAGAACTATTATGCTCGTGTTGAGCAGAAACATAGTCAACTTGTCGTTGATCGATGAGGACTATTATGCTCCTGTTGAGCAGAAACATAGTCAACTTGTTGTCGATCGATGAGGACTATTATGCTCGTGTTAAGCAGGAACATAGTCAACTGTCATCGATCGATTAGGAATATTATGCTCGTGTTAAGTAGGAATATAGTCAACTATCATCGATTGATGAAGACTATTATACTAGTGTTGAGCGGGAACATAGTTGACTGTCGTCGATCGATGAAGACTATTAGGCTCATGTTAAGCAGGAACATAGTCGACTGTCGTTGATCGATGAGGACTATTATGCACGTGTTGAGCAGAAACATAGTCAACTGTAGTTGATCGATGAGGACTATCATGCTTGTATTGAGCAGGAACATAGTCAATTGTCATCGATCGATGAGGACTATTTTGCTCGTGTTGAGCAGTAACATAGTCGACTGTCGTCGATCGATGAGGACTATTATACCATGTGTTGGCCCAGAGGCCTTCCACTCTAGTTTTGATGATGATTAACTCATGTAGTTATGTTTACTAATAATCTTGTGATGTTTAGTTTCAGATACTTAATCAAGATATTAGTAGGTGATTAGGTTCAACAAAGGTGTTTTGGAGCTTCTCACATGGTGATTCAAGAGCCCGAGCGACAAAGTAATATCTAGCACTCGTTGGAGTCAAGCTCGGTGGATCACGGTTTGGATCGAGTCGGCTTGAAAACGGAGTTCGTCAAGAAGACTTCGGTACATAGTTTAGTATATGTTTTAGATCCATTATTAAAGATTAGATAGTGTGATATGCTCAAGTTCACAACACTCACACTTGTTTTAAGTTTCATGTTTATTGGTTTTCGATTTTTGGTTTAACCGATCTTGGTTTTCATGAATAGATAGACTCAAAACAAGTTTACATGGTTTAATGTAAATTAGATTTGTTCTATCTACATGTATGCTTCAATATCTTAGACAAACTTAGTTTGATATGTCTATTTCATGAGTTTGAGTTTTGTGTTTTAACAAAACATATTTTTCGGATTTAATATCAAAAACATTGATATGTATATCTTATTTGTATATTGGATTATATATATATCCATATACAACATGCTTAAAGTTGTTTCTATATCATGTTTTTGTATCTTGGATGAGTTTTGGACAAAATATTTTTCCATTCGAAAAATCCAAGTTTTGGAAAATACAGGTTTTGGTTTTCGACAAAACTTATATAACACAAAAATGGTCCAAATAGTTTGAAATATATGTTGAAATTTTTAACACATGTTTGTATATCAAATATAATGTTAGAAACTATTTTTGTGGAATTTTAGAAGTTTTGTGGGATTTTATTTTAAAATTAAAACCCAAGTTTCAAGTCCTAAAAAACTGCCTGCCAGGCTCTGGCGGTCGACCGGACTGGTCGACCGTACCCAGAGTCGGTCGACCGTACCCAGAGTCGGTCGACCGGATCGGTCGACCGACGTGCACAAAACGTGCATGCTGGCCAGCCACTTGGGCCGGTCGACCGACTGCAAGTACCCCACTCTCGGGTGGGGGCGGTCGACCGATCAAAGAGCATTTGCTCTCTGGATTGGCACGGTTGACCGGGCGGTCGACCGGAAGGCCCCAACGGTCAAATTTTTGACCGTTGGCGGTCGACCGCCAACCGCCAGGGCTGAAAAAAGCCCCAACAGCTAGTTTTTCATGGGGCCTATTTAAACCCCATTTGAGGGCTGATTTGGTTAAGATTTTAAGAAGAAAAATTCTCCTATCTACAAGTGTTTTCCCAAGTTTTCAAAAGAGTTTTGGGTTCAAAGTTCTCATCTTTATTTGTTTTAAAAAGGATTTGGAAAAATCAAGAAAAGAAAAGTCTTTTGGGATTGTTTTGATCTATATTTTTCCTATCTTTCTAGAAGTCTTCCCAATAAGTTTTTCTTTGAGTTTTTGATTTTCAAACTCTTTGTTTTCCATACTTGAGCTATATCATTCTACCCTTTCTATAGGATCATTGTTTTTGTGAAAAAGTATTGTTTGTGGTTGAGATAGACCACCAAGTTGTAACCCTCCCTACTTGTGTTATCCCTCTTGTGTAGAGGTTGATTTTGGAGTGGTGGTTAGCTCCCTCTAGTGAGAGGTTGAGATTGGTATTTGGCTCCCTCTAGTGAGAGGTGGAGATTGGTGTTTGGCTCCCTCTAGTGTGAGGTGGAGTTGGTGTTGGAATCCCTCAAGTGTGAGGTGATTGTTTGTATTGGCTAAGTGCCTACCCCTCTTGTGTGAGGTGGTGTTTGTTGTGGCTTTGTGCCTTGCCTCTGTGAGAGGTTGTATTGGTTGAGAGAGGAGTTGTGTACTCCCGGTTGTAGTTGCCCCAAATTCTCAGTGGAGGTTCCCTGTGTGGGAGTCTTGTATGGACAAGTTAGTGGATTGAAAATCCTTCTGTGTGAAGGCGGGGACGTAGAGCAGTGGCTCGAACCTCGAAACAAATCTCGGTGTTTGCGTTTGATCCATTGACCCTCTCTCTCTTTATATTGTGTCTTGCATCTATTCATATTGTTATATCATATATACATGCTTGGGTTGTTTGTGTGTGCCTCACTTGTGCTTAACCATGAGAGCTTCATATAGCGCCTCAACTCTTATTCAGAGGAATCAAGAGGAGTTAGTCCAGAGCCCTTCACCGGGAATTCTGCTACACTCGTTGGTTGCACTAAGTGTAGTTGCAATTTAGTTTTAATTTCCGCATTTAGTTCATTAGATTAGCCGTACACCTATTCATCCCCCCTCTAGGTGTACTTTCAATTGGTATCAGAGCCTACGCTCCTGATATTTGGTTTAACCACCTAGGAGTATGATCTTGGTTTGCTAATCTATCATTTGCATTTTTGCACATATATTGTTTACACACACACTCATGGATTGCTTGTCACCTCCCATGTTTGATGTCTCCAACATTGACATGTGAAAATTTAGGATGTCCATGTACCTAAAAATCCTAGGCTTGCATGTTTTCCTTGCCGCTACCAAGAAATCCTATCTTGGTAATAGCAATCATATAGAGGCCAATGCACAAGCCCTTGAGGCACTTAGAAGCACGCTTAATAAAGAATATCTGTGCTTAGTTTTTAACTGTGATTCAGCCTTTGCAGTGAGGAACACGTTGACCTCCTTCGAGTTTTAATTGCTGATCCAAATGCAGGATGAATCTAGTGGAGAATCCGAGCAACAATGCTACATGGTCCAAGGGAATGACTCCCTTGAGGTATATTCGGAATCTCAATTAGATAATGATGATGCTAGTTCTTCAAGTAATGACTATGTTGATTCTAATGCTTTGAATGAAGAACTTTCCATTGTTTGTGAAAAATTATTAGAAAAATATAATCTTTTGAAAAAGAAAAGTTTAGGACTTAACAATGAAAATAAAGATTTGCTTTCAAAACTAGACTTGGTTTTGCAAGAGAAAGTGGAGATTTCTAATGAAAGGGATTCATTGAAATCTAAACTTGAACTTACCCTAAAAGAAAATGAATTTTTGAAAAATAAAAATGATTGTTATGATATTTTGAAGAAAAATGAAAACTTGTCTTCAAAAGTTGATTTTGTTGTAAAAGAGAATGATTCTTTGAAAATAAAATTGTTTCAATTTCAAAGGATTTAGAAGTTTGTTTAAAGAAAAATGAATCTTTGAAAATTAATATTGATTCACATGTTTGCCATGCTAGTGTAACTTTACCTAGCTTATCTATTGTATGCACCTTTTCTAAAATTGATAATGATATTTATTTGTTAAAGAAGAGTGTTGATTGTTTGAGCTCCACTTTGAGCCAATGTGCCAAGAACCATACACGTTTGGAATCTATGTTTCGAAAGAATTAAGTTCCATCTATGCATGCACACAAACCACGGCATACACAGGCTCCTCACGGACACACCCATAACACGATGTATGCTCATGTGTACACTTGTACACATTGTGGACGTAAGGGCCACCTTGCTAAATTTTGCTATGATAAGATATATGATGTAAATTTAGCAACTAAATTTGTTAGGGTTAGGAAATGTGCTAACCCCCATGGACCCAAAAGAGTATGGGTACCAAAGACCACCCCTATTGTATTTGATGTAGGTGTGGGCTCTCGGATGACGTGAGAGTGTCAGTGCCTTGAGGTGGATGCGTTCCGAGCTTAAAGAGAACATTTTGGATGCATCACTTTCAAGGGGAGTTTGGTGGAGAAGACCACCATGTTTTGGAGACATGGAGATGTGCCCTATTGGTTTGGTAACAATCTCTTACTCCCTTCATGTTTGCATGCTTATTAAATCATTCATTTGTAGCATGTCATGTTTTAATGTTCATTATGCCATATGCCATGTTTATTAGATTAGTGATGTACATGATTAGTATTTGAGACACCCATGTTTAATATGGACCCATATTTCGTGTTCTCACATTTGTTTAGCTAATATGTTTATCATGGATCTAATGCATGTGCTTTTACATAATGATCATACATGTTTTGTTTTGATTTCTATGCTTCATGTTTTGATTACTTGTTTGAATATTAGTTTTCATTAAAATTAAGATATATACTTGTATAACTAGTGAGCCACAAATAGACCATTATATGTTTGTGCTTGAACGCTCATTTGTACTCATTAGATGTACTAGTATAGCCTAGTTTTGATGATTCATACATTTGACTTGTATCCCATTTATTTGACATGTTTTTATGATTGTGTGTTTAACTTCATGTATATATCTATCTTGTCTAAACTATTAGTTATACATATACATCCTAGAGCCACTTGCCTTCATGCATATACTTTTGTGGACTCTTTCATGTTTGGATATGTATGTATACTTTAGTTTGTACATGACATACATATACCTTGAAGGATTCTAGTTTTGATGATTTTTATGTTTTATGGAATATAGTTTTGTTTTATTCCTTACTTGAAGGATTTCGTACTAGTTTATAAAGTTTTTCATATAACTAGTTCGTATTCTTCGCTTTGGTAGAGTTTTTCAAACATACTATATTTTCAAACCTATTTTTGAAAACCCCTACCCATTGAAGGGCGGTTGGTTGGGCGACCATGCCTTATATGTTTATTATTGAAAATCTTTTAAAACATGTGCATGAAATGGGTGGTAGGTAATATGAGTTATACACTTGACCTTATTATAGTTTCAATGGTATCATTGGATCTTTTCAATTGGTATCAATATTGACATTCTTTTGTATACTCATATTGTTTTTAAATATGTATGCTTACACTTCAATAAGTATCAATTTCGATTGGTATCTAATTTTTCATACATATATATGCTTTATTTGTGCTTATTATATCTCTATATCTTTGAGCACAAATTTTGGGTATGCTAAGCTTGATTTTTAATGCATATCATATTTCAATTGATTAGCTTTCAATGGTACTTATACAAGCTTATGCATCATTTATTTGGTATTTTGTAAAGGGGGAGAAAATTCGTATTTTATCTTTCAATTAGTATTTTGTTTACCTTTGATTTCCACTCCCATACTTTATGATGAAAAATGATTAAAAAAATTAATATTGATTTTATTTTGGTATCATATGTTCAAAATGAAAAATACTTACAATTGGTATCAAGATGTTTATTTGTTTACTTTCAATTGGTATCAAGAAAGAATTGGTAATCAAGATTATCTATATATCCTTCATTTTGGTATCAAAATTTTGATTGATTTCTTTAAGATTTATTTTCAATGCCTAAATTACTTTCAATTGACATTTCTTAAAATTTTTGTTAATGTGTTCACTTTAACTTGGTATCAAGATGCACTACATTGATATATTTTTTAATTGGTATCATGTTGATTTTACTTGGACCCCTTTGTTGATGATTGACAAAAAGGGGGAGAAGTATTTGAGTTTATATGCATGTTTTTATGTTATGCATGTTTTTATATTGGTATCAAGTATTGGTATCAATAGTGTTTGTTTTATGTTGTTGATATTAGTATCAAGAGTGATGATTACTAGTATCTAGAAAATATAGTTTGATTTTTTATTGAAACATAGTTTGTTTTTTATTGGTATCAAGAACATTATTTAATTTATTGGTATCAAGAGCATTATTTAAGAACATGTTTATGTAAAGAAGAAATAATTTATTTTTGGTATTAAGAGCTTGTTTTATGCATGTTGATGCATTTCACGTTTGGTATCAAGAGCATGTTTTGTATTTGGTATCAAGAGCTTGTTTTATGCATATTTATGCATTTTCATGTTTCATATTCATTGCATATATTTATTGTTTATTGCTATGCATGAGTTAAGGGGGAGCTTCCTTGAAGCTTAACTTTAATCCATGCATATATAACTCCATGAGTTTTGTCATCATCAAAAAGGGAGAGATTGTTGGCCCAGAGGCCTTCCACTCTAGTTTTGATGATGATTAACTCATGTAGTTATATTTACTAATAATCTTGTGATGTTTAGTTTCAGATACTTAATCAAGATATTAGTAGGTAATTAGCTTCAACAAAGGTGTTTGGAGCTTCTCACATGGTGATTCAAGAGCCCGAGCGACAAAGTAATATCTAGCACTCGTTGGAGTCAAGCTCGGTGGATCACGGTTTGGATCGAGTCGGCTTGAAAATGGAGTTCGTCAAGAAGACTTCGGTACATAGTTTAGTTTATGTTTTAGATCCATTGTTAAAGATTAGATAGTGTGATATGCTCAAGTTCACAACCACACACTTGTTTTATGTTTCATGTTTATTGGTTTTCGGTTTTTGGTTTAACCGATCTTAGTTTTCATGAATAGATAGATTCAAAACAAGTTTACATGGTTTAATGTATATTAGATTTGTTCTATATGCATGTATGCTTCAATATCTTTGACAAACTTAGTTTGATATGTCTATTTCATGAGTTTGAGTTTTGTGTTTTAACAAAACAATTTTTCAGATTTAATTTCAAAAACATTGATATGTATATCTTATTTGTATATTGGATTATGTATATATCCATATACAACATGCTTAAAGTTGTTTCTATATCATGTTTTGTATCTTGGATGAGTTTTTGACAAAACGTTTTTCCATTTGAAAAATCCAAGTTTTGGAAAATACAGGTTTTGATTTTCGGCAAAACTTATATAACACAAAAAATGGTTCAAATAGTTTGAAATATCTGTTGAAATTTTTAACACATGTTTGTATATCAAATATAATGTTAGAAACTATTTTTGTGGAATTTTAGAAGTTTTATGGGATTTTATTTTAAAATTAAAACCCAAGTTTCAAGTCCTAAAAAACTGCCTGCCAGGCTCTGGCGGTCGACCGGACCGGTCGACCGTACCCAGAGTCGATCGATCGGACCGGTCGACCGACGTGCACAAAACGTGCACGCTGGCCAGCCACTTGGGCCGGTCGAACGAGCGGTCGACCGACTGCAAGTACCCCACTCTCGGGTGGGGGCGGTCGACCGACCGGTCGACTTAAGGCTTGGACGGTGGACCGAGCGGTCGACCGACCAGAGAGCATTTGCTCTCTTGATTGGCACGGTCGACCGGGCGGTCGATCGGAAGGCTCCAACGGTCAAATTTTTGACCATTGGCGGTCGACCGGGCCGGTCGACCGCCAGCCGCCAGGGCTGAAAAACAGCCCTAACAGCTAGTTTTTCATGGGGCCTATTTAAACCCCATTTGAGGGCTGATTTGGTTAAGATTTTTAAGAAGAAAAATTCTCCTATCTACAAGTGTTTTTCCAAGTTTTCAAAAGAGTTTTGGGTTCAAAGTTCTCATCTTTATTTGTTTTAAAAAGGATTTGGAAAAATCAAGAAAAGAAAAGTCTTTTGGGATTGTTTTGATCTATATTTTTCCTATCTTTCTAGAAGTCTTCCCAAGAAGTTTTTCTTTAAGTTTTTGATTTTCAAACTCTTTGTTTTCCACACTTGAGCTATATCATTCTATCCTTTCTATAGGATCATTGTTTTTGTGAAAAAGTATTATTTGTGGTTGAGATAGACCACCAAGTTGTAACCCTCCCTACTTGTGTTATCCCTCTTGTGTAGAGGTTGATTTTGGAGTGGTGGTTAGCTCCCTCTAGTGAGAGGTTGAGATTGGTATTTAGCTCCCTCTAGTGAGAGGTGGAGATTGGTGTTTGGCTCCCTCTAGTGTGAGGTGGAGTTGGTGTTGGAATCCCTCAAGTGTGAGGTGATTGTTTGTATTGGCTAAGTGCCTACCCCTCTTGTGTGAGGTGGTATTTGTTGTGGCTTTGTGCCTTGCCTCTGTGAGAGGTTGTATTGGTTGAGAGAGGAGTTGTGTACTCCCGGTTGTAGTTGCCCCAAATCCTCAGTGGAGGTTCCCTGTGTGGGAGTCATGTGTGGACAAGTCAGTGGATTGGAAATCCTTCTATGTGAAGGCGGGGACGTAGAGCAGTGGCTCGAACCTCGAAACAAATCTCGGTGTTTGCGTTTGATCCATTGACTCTCTCTCTCTCTTTATATTGTGCCTTGCATCTATTCATATTGTCATATCATATATACATGCATGGGTTGTTTGTGTGTGCCTCACTTGTGCTTAACCACGAGAGCTTCATATAGCGCCTCAACTCTTATTCAGAGGAATCAAGAGGAGTTAGTCCAGAGCCCTTCACCGGGAATTCGTCTACACTTGTTGGTTGCACTGAGTGTAGTTGCAATTTAGTTTTAATTTTCGCATTTAGTTCATTAGATTAGCCGTACACCTATTCACCCCCCTCTAGGTGTACTTTCACCATGTTGAGCAGGAACATAGTCAACTGTCTTCAATTGATGAGGACTATTATGGTTGTGTTGAGCAGGAGCATAGTCAACTATTGTCAATTGATGAGGACTATTATGCTCGTGTTGATCAGGAAAATAGTCAACTTGTCGTCGATCGATGATTCCATTGTAGGGGAATGAATCCAATGCAAACATCATATATACTTGACCCAAGGATCAGAGGTTAATGTTAACATGATCTTAATGAGTATTTATCTGATCATAGATGAGATGTTAACATGATCAAGGATAGTACTCTTTTAGGAACTTGCCATTAACTGGCATCATGAGTATGTCGCCATCTGGAGTTACTAAATAATAGGCCCCATTTGGGTAGACTGCTTCTATCACGAACGGCCCTTCCCATTTGGGTTGAAATTTGCCTGTTGATTTGTGTGTCATGACTATGGGTCATCTGACGGCTAATACCAAGTCTCCTTTCTGGAATACCCTCTCTTTAACATTTTTGTTGAAAGCATTTGAGATCCGAGCTTGTACAACTCAATGCGTTGTTGAGCTTGTAGTCGTCTCTTGTCTAGGGCTTCAAGTTCTTGAAGGCGTAGCCGGTCGTTGTCTTCCTTAGTCATCTTGGTTGCTAAGGAAAACTGTAGCGACGACATCTAGATCTCTAAAGGTATGACTGCTTCGCACCCATATACCAGAGAAAAGGTGTGTTCATGTTGAGGTTTGGACCGTAGTTCGGTAGGCCCAATGCCATTCACTGAGATTCTCATTCCAATCTCGTTTGCTTAACAAAACAAATTTCTTTAGTAACTTAATAATTGTCTTGTTTAACGTTTCTGCTAAACCATTAACAGTAGGGTTATAAGCGGTTGAAGCCACATTCTGAATTTGGTACTTGTTACAGAACTGATAGAATACTTGGCTTGCAAATTGGGGACCGTTGTCATGAATAATTTGCCTGGGACACCAAAACGATGAATGACATGGTGTTTACTGAAGTTAACCACGTTAGAAGTTTTGACTTCAATAAATGGTATAGCTTCTGCCCATTTTGAGAAATAGCTGGTTATTGCTAAGATGAACCGATGACCTTTTATTGATGAGGGACTGATAGGTCCTACGACATCGATTCCCCACGCCTCGAATGGCCACAAAGCAACAGTAGGGTGAAGTAGCTCCAGAGGTTGATGTATGAAGTCTGTCTGTATTTGACAAGCCTTACACCTTTGTGCATATTTGATTGCATCGACTATCATGGTTGGCCAATAATAACCGAGTCTGTGCAATCGATCCTTGGACCTGGTTGATGAGCTCCGCATAAACCATCGTGTGCCTCTTTAAGCACTTCTTGTGCTTCAGAGTTAGAAAGGTAACAGAGCAAAATACCATCATATGAGAGGCGATAAAGTGTCTTTACTATTAGATCATAGTAGAAATAGAGTGACCTTCGTCGGATAGAAGCTGCTTTCTTAAGGTCGTCTGGTAATATGACATGCAGAGCATAGTCAATAAAGGGAAACTTCCAGTCTCTAGGTTTGAAGCCTAATGAGGTTGCATAGACTTCATTAGTTTTCAACACATGCTTAGGGCAGACAAGGTGTGGAGTGGCCACTTTAAGATGATAAGTTGCATCAATAGGTAAGGCTAATGTAGCCGCTAGTACAGCTAAAGCATCTGCCTTAGTATTTTGAAAGCGGATACACAACCAATGTAAAAGCCATCAAATGAATTAGCTATTTCGATGATTGCATGGTGATAAGGTACCAAGTCTTCGTGCCGAACCTCGTATTCTCCTTTGACCTGATTGACGATCAGCTTTGAGTCACCATAAGCCTCGAGATATCGTACCCCATTTCATGAGTTGGAGGCCGATGAGTAGGGCATTATATTTTGCTACATTGTTAGAACAAGGTTTTGTCAATGAAAATGCCCGAGGAGGGACATGATTTGTGGCGAGATAAATACCACCCCACACCAGCGATTATCTTGCCTTTGGGGCCTATTCTTGATACTCCATCAAAGAACACCTGCCACACTGCATCCTCTTGGATTCAAAAATCTCATCTGAAATTTCTTCATGAAGCTTTGAGCTCTCCAAAACTGGATAAGCTGCCAGAAAGTCTGCAAGGGCCTGACCCTTGACCTCCTTTTGAGGAACAAAGAGCATGTCATACTGAGACAGGAGGATGGCCCACTTAGCTAACCTCAGATTCAACGATCCTGGTTTTGTCATAAGGATACGCAAGGGATTTACTCTGAAAATAACATGTATGGTCTGGCCAACCAAGTAATATCGCCTCTTTTGAATGGCGAAGACAAGAGCTAAGCATCCTTCTCAATATGGTTATACTGGGACTCAGCTCCTATCAGGGTCCTGCTCAGATAGTAAGTGGCCTGTTCATGGCCTTCATCATTCTTTTGGGCAAGAAGAGCACCTAGAGAATTGTCCATAGTTTTTACATAGAGCATGAATGATTTTCCTGATGTGGGCGCCACCAGGACTAGAGGTTTAGTGAGGTATTCTTTAATATCTTCAAAAGTCTCCTAGCTGGTTTCATCCCATACAAAAGAGACACCCTTTTCCATAAGCCGGGTGAATGGTTGACAACGACCCGAGAGATTAGCAATGAATCTTCGGATATAGGCTGACCTACCTTACAGACCCCTAAGTTTTTTGAGATTCTTAGGTGGTTGCATACTCTGAATAGTTTTGATCTTGTCTGGGTCAAGATGGATTTCTTTTGATGTGATAATAAATCCCATGAACTTACCACTTGAAACACCAAAGAAGGAATTTGTTGGGTTCATTTTCAGCTGATAGGCTCACATTTTATCGAACATTTTTTTAAGTCACAAAGATGATCATTATTATCACGACCTTTGACAGCAATGTCGTCGACATATCACTCTACTATTTTTCGGAGGTGGTTATAAAAAATTGTGCTCATTGCACGTTGGTAAGTTGCTCCAGTATTTTTTAATCCGAAGGGCATAACAGTATAACGATATACCCCCAATGGTGTTTGGAATGAAGCATGCCTTTCATCTTCTGGGTACATCTTGATCTGGTTGTACCCTGAAAGACCATCCATAAAGACATTTTTCTCAAAGGCACAAGTGCTATCAATCATGACATCAGTGATGGGTAGTGAGAACTCGTCTTTAGGGCAAGCTGCATTAAGGTCGCGGTAGTCAATACAAATCTAGATTTTTTCATTCTTTTTAAGAACAAGGACACTGTTAGCAACCCAATTCGAGTGATGCTCCTTCTGTATGAAACCACATTCGATGAGTTTATGGACTTCAGCTTCAATAGTTTTCATGATGTCAGGGTGAAATCGCCGTAGCTGTTGTTTCACTAGCTTGATGTAAGGCTTAATGTTTAAATGACGCATGGCTATTTTGTTCGAAAGGAGGAATTGAATTGAGCAAGAGTTCAGAGTAAACCGTTTATCTCCCTGTGCTGATGATCAAACTCTGAATATGTGTGAAGATTTACTTTACTCCTTTAAATTACCGTTCGTAGCACAAGCTATAATGGGTCGTATCCGCAGGAAAGGCTAGCGACGGAAACGTTCACAGTTTTTATGTTGAAGTTTTTGAGAAGAAAAATAAAGGTTCTTCTTTATTCAAAAATCAGAAAACAAAACAAAATAGAAAGAAATTGAAGAATCTTTGTAGAGTTTTTAAGAAAAGAAAAACGGAAGAGAGGAAAATGGAATGAAAAATGGTGATGTTGGAGAAGAGAGAGTTTTAGAAAAGAGTTTTAAAATTCAATGGAGAGAAGGCCATGACTAACTAATATTCTACACTACTAACTTACTAATCTCATTAGGTGATTCATGCCTCATGTAGATTTATTGGCAATAGTCCATCTTGCTTTGTCAAATCACTATGCTGTCCCAAATTGAGGATATGTTCTCATCTTAGCTTGACTAGGTGACCTCCTTGGATCATCGGCTCCCAATAGGTTTTCAATAATGGAACATAGGTATTCACACCTTTGTTATGCTAAACAAAAATGTAAGATTCATTAATTCATCAAAGCAATAGTTAGCTAGCATGAAATAAGAAGCTTGTACAATAGGTGTTAGCATACTAAAGTGATCCATCTTCATGTTCCATCACGACACTTGTTCAAGAAACAAGGTTCTAAAAGAGGCACACATGAATCATATGGAGGTGATACAAAGCATTCACTAAGAGTTGAAACACTAATCATCTTCATTGGGAATAAAAAGACTTGTTAATTACAAGACTAGAAATAAAAACATCCAATGATTCATATGAGTTAGCAATCACCCAAGAGTTAGTAGTTAGTAGTGTTAGAAGTTGTTAGTCATGTTGGGATTAGTTAGCCATAGAAAAGAAAAACAAGAAAGAAGACATGATAAAAATAAGTGCAAGAAAGTAAAGAGCTTTGAAAGTAAATGCAATAGAGCAAGAAAGATTTGAGGAAGGAAAGCTTGAGCCTTTGTATTGGAGTTGTAACTTCTTCAATTACAGAGATCTCTCTCACCCTCTCTCTCTTTTCTGGATCTAGAAGAAGAAAATGAAAAATTGCACAAGAAGACTAAGAGAGAACTAAAGAACTCCTAACTATTTTCCTAAAACAAAATGTTATTCTCTCCTCCCATTTTATAGAGGCTCAGGGGATCCTTTTATAGGCCTCAAGAGCTGATCGTGACCCATAATAGTCGTAGGATCAATCGTCTGATCAACGACCAAGGATGTGCCACGGATCCGCGGCCAGAGCTGCGTTTTTGCAACAGCATTTTGGCTATTGCACCAGCGATTACTCTGACATTCCGTTATGCGGGAGGTGCCCAGCTGGAGCTCTAGAAGTTGGGAAATATGCCTTGGTTCGTTTCAGAATTGGGCTTCCTTGATGTAGGCTCCTAAAAACACTTTTAATTTCTTAAAAATTCAAGATTGGGCCTTCTTCTCCATTAAAGAATGGACTAAAAAATAAGAGAGAAAAATATTAAAAATCCTATTTTTATTATTACAAAAGCATGATAAGGTGATATAAAATGATACAAAATGAACTCCAATCATATTTGCGGACCAAGACCGGGCATATCTTCATAATTTCATGTAAAGACATCGATATACTCTCGTATAAGAGTTATCAATTCTTCTCTTTCTGTAAGTGATAAACTCTCACTTATAGAGATGGATTTAGGGTGATTTCGACTATCCACATCAACTCGAATTACCTTATCCTCAATGGGCAGTTCACGCTGTTCAAAGCGCTTTTCCAATTGTAGATCGAGTTATTGAGCCCATGGCTCAGCATTAAACATTTTAATAGCCTCCTCATGCTCTAATTGATTAATTGAAACCATATTGACGAAGAGATTTTGAAGAGTACCCCCACGCTGACTTATGATTCCCACTCAGATGAGTGGTGGAATGTGATGGGAGAGATTCGTCTTCTTCGGACTAAAACAGAGTGGGAGGTGTAACATATCCCAACCCCCTACGTGTTTTATTATAATAATTTGCTGGCTTCCCTTTCAGCACGAAAGTCCGTAGAAGACCACTCGTCCCCTTCCGAAGTTCAAACCTTTCCCACACTGTAAATTATATCCTAATTTTCTCATCATATGGTGCGCTGATCGTGTATAATGAAAAAATTGCGGGGGATCTGAGTCCAAACCCGAGTCTATAACTGCAGACATTCGGGGTTGGACCCTACCGAATACTGTAGGCGATTGACTCCTTTTGGATGGAGGGACCACAAAGACAGAGCCTTCTCCACTCTCTATAGGCGTACTTGTCACACTTATCATGGACAAGGGCATGTGCAAGGAGGTTTCGTCTACAGATTCAAACAAATCAACACTCACAGGATAATCAAAAGTGATATTCTCATTGATTACCCATTCACCATCATCCTCAATGGGATTATTACATTTAGGATCATTAAAATATGCTATAATTGGTTTGAAGGCAAGAGTAGCTGGCGTTCTTCCTCTCACTCCGAATCCGCTTCATTGTCACTATCGTCGTCTTCAAGCAACGGTTCTTTTGCTGCTTTGTTAGCTTTCTGATAAAGCAGAGCATCAGTAAAGTTTTCAACTCTCTTGAACGGCTGTTTTTCAGCAAACACCGTTGGTACTGTTGCATTATCTTTCACGTACTTGAAGCACTGGTGCAGAGTGGAAGGAACGATCCAATTAGCGTGAATCCAAGGTCGCCTAAGCAATAAATTAAATGACGTGTCAGCATCGATGACATAACATGTCACTTCCGATTTTAGGTCTCCAATTTGATAGCAGAGTCGAATCTTTCCTGATGGGTGACTACTTCCTGTATTGAAGCCATATATCGTAGTAGTTGTTGCTAATAATTTGTTAAGCGGTATCCCAAGAAAGTAAAGGAGCCTTTTAGGGATGATGCTGAGTGCAGACCCTGAATCAACCTATATCCTCTCAATGCACGTCGAGCCAATGTATCTAGTATAGTACAAGGGTCGATCGTGTTATTGTCATTGAGGAGCATGTCCTCAGCAGTGAAGGTGATGACAGGTATTTTCAGCTGTGTATGATGACATCCAGGGCACAAGGGTTAACTATCATCTTCAGATGCCTCGACATATTTATCAGAAAAGATTCTGAATTAGCCAGCGTGTCCCTGAGTGCCTTTCTAGTCTCTTTCGAGAGGCGAAGCAACTTGTGTATAGTGATCCAAGCTGGAATATTCGCTAGTTGTGCTAATATATCAAAGTGAAAAGGAGCATCAAGTCCCGAACCCAAAGTTTTCTTCAACACTCAGTCAAACCGGACTTCTTTCTGCTTTTCTTTTGCTGTCGTTGGAACTGAAGCTAGAATAGGTAAATCTGCTAACGTCATTGGCTGTTGTGTCTCGTCAGTGGTCTTCTCATACTGCCTTAGGTATGATTTCACAGACCGAGTACCATTGGTTGGGGTGCAGCATCCTGTGCTGCCAATGCATACTTCTCATCTTCAGAGTCACTGAGAGAAGCTATTGTTACGTTATTTATAACTAGCATGATAGAGATGACGTTGCAGGATTTTCCCTTTGGCTTGAGTTTCTTTGAGCCCCATTGTTTATCTTTGGCAAGATCTGGGTGCACCACATGATTTCTCAATTCTTTAATGTCAGTGAAAGGAGACTTTTAGCCTCCTACTGCTTTATTGAAGGATTACTTACCTCCAGTCGTGTCCATATCCATCGGGGACAGTAACCTTCGGAAGAGTGCTGAATTGAAGAGTCACCATATTTGTAGTGACTTTCTTCTATTCTGACTTTAAAGTTATAACTCCAACGTCGATCAAACCTGAATTTTGTCCTTGAGGACAAAGCATTTATTGGTAGGATGGTGAACCATCTTAAGGAAGAGGCAATAGTTGGGATCGTTTGTGCGTCCCACTTCATTAGGGCGTCAAACCTTTGACAGCTTCAACTTATTACCCTTTTGGATCAAATAGAATATTGTAATCACTTGCTCATCTTTGAAGGAGTACTGTTTCAGGAGAAATTTAAACTTCTGATTAGTGGCGCCACTCTTTTAGTTTTCGGAGGAATTTACCCTGATAACTCCACAAACAAGGTTTCTTTCCCTTTTGCTTGGGAAGACAGTGTCATCTCGCCCCGTCTTTTGTTATTCATACCCCATTTTCCTTTAGGTATGGAAGTTTTTAGCTGACTTGTCAGCTATTTCAGCTTGCTCAACAAGCTCTTTCTAAATGTGGGCCTTAACAGCTCCCATGCGAATTTTTATTTAGTCTAGGAAGTTGTGTCTACATGTCTGTAATAACATAGGCAATGCATCCCTGCTGGATACATCAGAGATAGATTCTTCAATCTTTCAATGTAATCACGAACAAGTTCTTCTTTCTTTTGCACTATGGAAAGAAGTTTATTCATGGTTACCTCAGTGTTATCCTCATAGAAGCGAGAGAGGAACCGAGTCTCCAAATCAATACAAGAATTAATGGAACCCGGTGGAAGGCTCCTAACCAGTCGAAGGCCACTCCTTTGAGAGTACCGATAAATAATCTGGCCATGATGGCATAATTATCTATTACATTACCAGTCTGGGACCGAAAGTAATAGATATGCAGTTCAGTGAGCTCTTATCATCATACGTATGTAACGTAGGTGGCTTGAATTTTAGTAGGTAAGGCACTGAATTCCATTCTAGTGGATAAAGGCGAGTTGATTGGTAGTAAAAAATGCATAATTGTCATCATATTTACCATCACATTTTCATATTTATTCATATAATTCTGCACATTTACTAATATTTTGTTATTTAATGTGTGCAGGCTTTGAGTATTGAATTAAATAAAGAATTAAAGCTTAATGAAGCCCAAAAGCCCATATCCAAGCCCAAGTCCAAGCCTAGGTGCAAAAGTGCAATTACAAGAAGTCAAAAGTGCAAATACAAATTGTAAAAATCGCAAATACTACAAAGAGGGAAAGGATAGAATTCTATTCTACCCTAAATGCTTGGTGGATGAGGACAAATAAGAGTGCAAGGATGAGATTCGTTTTTGAAGGGATTTGGATTTAGGGTAACTTGATTTCTAAGTTATCTCGAAAATCCAAAATGAAGAGCCAGGATCCAGCTTCCAAAAGCATACGCCCAGATGGACGGACCAGGAGAAGCCACGCGCCAAAGCGCGTGGCCATCTGCCACTGTATGGCCGCGGAAACGCGGCCCAAGCTGCGTTTCCGCGGCAAACAAGATGAGTCCAGGGAACAGATTTCGTGGAGGAGTTTATCCGGGACTTTATCACCTTCTGCACCTATAAATACCCCTGCAGACGCAACGGGGAGGGCATCCAGAGAAGATTAGATTTTTCTTTAGCTTTTTCTTAAATTTCTGCACGTTGTAATTTCGTTTTAAAGTCTTTGTGGAGAAGAAGGAGCTTGTATTTGGAGACATACTTTCGAATAAAGGTTACTTTCTTTTGCATATTTAATTCTTGTCAATTTTTATTTCTTTTCTCTGCGATTAATTGCTTCGGTTTTCATCTGTGATCTCTTGTTTTGTTTCTTCTTCTTTTCTTCTAATTAAAAAAGAAAATAAAAAAAACAATATAAAAAAATAATTATAAAAAAAATGATGTCTAACTAATTCTTTGTGTGGTTTGCTGATCTCTTAAGCACCCTAGGGCAAGTTAGGATTTGAATCGATTGATGACCAGTTTTTAGAAACCCTAGGTCTAAAGATTGTTTTTCTTGAAGATTAAACTGATGATTAGATTTCTTAATCTAGGTTGCACATTTAAATAACTCCTCATGCCTTCATACTTAAGAACTAGGACAGCCTAAATTTAAGATTAGTCTTTTCTTAAGCTATACTTAGATGTTAGGATGAAACAATGTTTAGTTTTTGATAATGCAACTTAGTTAGATTCTAGTATCATATTTTCTTGCTTGAATCACTCTTAATAATCTAGGGTAAATCACATTTATCTCAAGATGAAATTCAACATCCAAGACTTGCATGGTGGGTTGTGGTAGTAGATCAGTAAAACCATACTTCTTTATTCATATATACTTCAAATCTAATCCCTTCTTTGTTTTATTCAAAGCATACAGAGGAATCGGCCGAAAAGCTTGCATCGCATCCTTCCCTGAGGATCACGACCCGCTTTGGCCCTTGCTACAGCGGATAGCATTGAGACTGAGAACTCTACAACTCATTCTTCTTATTTACAAATTCTAAAATCACAATCAAAATTTTGGCGCCGTTGCCGAGGAAGGAACGGCACGATTTTCTCAAACTAATTATTTTTTATTCTTTCTGTTTGCAGATTCAGAGAACAGGAAACAAAGCAGCAGCGAGGACACATAGCAACTCTGTGCATCTGCCCTCGAAGGTAGAGTATCAGAGCCTACTTCAGAGCCGCGAGTCCGCGGCAAAAGCCGCGTTTCCGCGGCCTGAGTAGTTCACTACTCATAAAGTTTTCTGCAGGTGCTCAGAATTGCAAATACTGCTTACTGCTGTGATAAATTTTCTCTGTGATCATTCTGCAACTGCTAATTAATAACATTAACCCATTTGTTGATAATAAAAAAACTTAGACTCTTGCATTTAGGGCACGTGTCTATTTTAATTTTTTAATTCTGTTGAAGAGTGCTGGCGACAAGGTACGTCTGCATTGCATATAGATTAGGAAACACTCTTTGCTGTTTACTGCTTTTTGAGTGATTACTTTTCTACTGCTTTACACGTACACAAAAATATCTTAAGGGCATAACCCATAAACAAGATAAGGTGGGGATTTCATCACCCTTCCTTGGCCCACAAATCATATCTGTCACACTCACAACCCTAACCTTAAGTAAAATTTGACTAGATGTTGGCCCTAGATTAACTCGGACTCAATAGGAGATTGACCTAAGGAGGAAAATTGTTCGAAATTAACTCTTGTCAAATCGGTGTCTAGGCAGGGGATTGAGGGCCGAAAGCCCGAAGAATGGTGGTTATTTAATTAAGGAACGTCTCTGACGGAAAACCTCCCACCGGTCTTGCCACCTACCTGGCTGATTAGCTTGTGGTTAACGTCGACAATAGACCTCCTAAGGACAGTCTAAAGTTAGGAGTCGTCTAGGTCAAGGATAACCCTAGAATAGGATTTTTTGTTTATTTTTTTTTTGGTTGATTGGGTGAACTTGTTTGCTAATTGTGCATGCCCGCTTGGTCGAGAGACCCACTTACATCCAGGTTAACTAGGACTAGTTCACCACCCGAACAAAAGCCCGACTCAAACACGGCACAACCGCCGTCACTCCAAGATAGGATCTATCCTATCAGGACCTCTCTTCCTTCTTGCATCAAGCTTACCGATGAAGGTGTTGACCCATTTGAGCTTAAGCCACAATACATCAACACCCTTCCCAAATTTCATGGACTTGAATTCGAGGATGCATACTTCTTCATAAGGGAATTTGAGGAAGTATGTCTCATGATGAATATTCCTAAGTTGGGAAAAGATGACATCAAACTTAGGTTTGTCCCCTTTGCTTTGAAAAATTTAGCAAAGAAATGGCTCTACAGTCTAGAGGTAGGTTCTATATCTTCTTGGGATAATTTCGTTAAGGCCTTCTTAAAGAAATTTTATCCCGTTCACAAGACTGCACTGATTAGAAAGAACATCTTACAGTTTAAGCAAACAGCCAATGAGCCTTTTTGGAAATATTTCGAACGTTTTAAGGACCTCCTTGCCCAATGCCCTCACCATGGGATAGAGAAATGGCGACTTTGCCAAGTTCTATATGATGGATTAGAATATCAAACTAAAACGTTGTTAGAATCCATATGGCAAGGAGGATTTATGAAAAAGAACGAAAATGAAGGATGGCTATTGTATGAGGAATTAGCTGAAAATACCATCCAATGGGAACCTACTCCGGAAAAATTTAGGACTAATGACCCTACTTCTTCTAAAGGAGGTATCCATTCCATTGAGGCCAACATAGCAACCGATGCTAAGTTAGCTGCTGTTATGCGAAGACTAGAGGCTCTTGAAACTAAAGAGCCAGTTTCTGTGAACCAAGTCAGCCCAACATCTTCGGCGGGCTGTACTTATTGTCAAGATATGAACCATGTGTTCGAGGAATGTCCTGTCTTCATCGCGCATCAAAGCTTGCCCGAACATATGAGTGCGGCCTTCACAAGGCCCGCCAACAATCCGTATTCGCCCACCTACAATCCCGGTTGGAGAAACCATCCCAATTTTTCATGGGGCCCAAGCAACAATGATCAAATTAGGCCCAAATTCTCCAACAATTTTCAAAATCCGCCCTATCAACACAATTTCTCTAGTCAAAATCCTCCACAATCTTTCCAAAATTCGCAAATGGAAACAAGACTCTCAAATTTGGAAAGAAAGGTGGACACTCTAGTTAAAAGCCACGACACGCTGGCTCAAGTCTTAACTAGGATAGAGATCCAATTGAACCAGCAAGAGAGACAGAGGGGTACCCTACCGAGTCAACCATTACCAAATCCTAGGAATCCTAGGCCAGCCAATGAGGCTCAAGACCCAAACCAGTGTCACATGGTTCATACACTCAGATCGGGGAAACAAGTTGATAATCAAGTATCCATGCCACAGGATCCATCTCAGTCCTCCATTCCATCTAGCTCCACTCCTTCTCCACCCAACTCCAATGAAACTGAAGTTGAAAAGTCAGCAGGTCAGGTGCACCAGCCTATAGCTCCATTTCCAAATAGGCTTAGAAGCAACAACAATGCACATATGGAGAAATTATTAGAGGTGTTCAATCAAGTTAGGCTCAACATCCCACTTCTTGATGCAATCCAACAGGTCCCTAGTTATGCCAAATTCCTTAAGGACATGTGCACCAAGAAAAGAAAGACTAATGTGCCTAAGAAGGTTTTTCTAGCCACTAACATTAGTGAGCTATTGTCCAACCAGATCCCTATTAAGTATAAGGACCCTGGTTGCCCCCACCATCTCTTGCACCATAGGTCGAGCCGAAATCAATCGAGCACTCCTCGATTTAGGAGCTAGCATCAATTTGCTCCCTTTCTCCGTATATCAATAACTTGGATTAGGTGAACTCAACCCGACCCAAGTTACTATTCAGTTGGCTGACCGCTCAATCAAAGTTCCTAAGGGAGAGATCAATGACGTTCTCATACGGGTGGGAGAATTCATTTACCCAGTCGATTTCATTGTTTTAAAGACACAACCTGTGTCTAATCCTAGGTCCCAAACTCCCGTCATCTTAGGAAGACCGTTCCTAGCAACCGCAAATGCAATTATAAATTGTAGAAACGGATCCATGAGATTGACTTTTGGGGATATGACCAAGGAAGTCAATGTTTTCAACCTAGGTAAGCATCCCTATGATGTGACCGACCAACCCTTTGAGGTTAACTTCATTGAAAACATGATGAGTGAGCACAATGAGGAGATCACACTAGAGTCAGAAGAAGAGGAAGACTTAGAAGCAAGTGATCTCAGCCTTGATGAGATCGAATGGGAATCAAATCTGAGTTCTATAGAGATGGGAGATTCTAGCTTAACACCTCCACCCATCGAGCCACCTCCTTCTTTAGAGTTAAAAGCCTTGCCTAAACATCTTAAGTACGCCTACTTAGGTGAACAAGAGACGTTACCGGTCATAGTTGCAGCTAATTTGACTAATAGGCAAGAGGAAGACCTACTGGCAACCCTTGGGAGACATAGGGAAGCCATTGGTTGGACTATGACAGATATAAAGGGACTGAGCCCTACGATAGTCCAGCATCGTATCCATCTAGAGGAAGGGGTTAGACCGAAGAGGGATCCACAGCGTAGGCTAAACCCACTTATGCAGGAGGCTGTACAAGCTGAAATAGTGAAACTGTTAGATAATGGGATCATTTATCCCATTTCCGATAGCGAATGGGTTAGCCCAATGCATGTGGTCCCTAAGAAGTCCAGCTTTACTGTGGTAGAAAACGACAAGCATGAGTTAGTGCAAACACGATTGCCTACCAAGGTTAGAGTATGCATAGACTACCGCAAGTTGAACGCCGCCACTAGGAAAGATCCTTTTCCCCTCCCATTTATCGACCAAATGCTGGAAAGATTAGCCGGTCATGAGTATTACTGTTTCTTGGACGGTTATTCAGGGTATAACCAAATCCCTATAGCCCCGGAGGACCAAGAAAAGACGACGTTCACGTGCCCATTTGGGACATTTGCCTACCGTCGAATGCCTTTCGGCTTATGTAATGCCCCCGCCACATTCCAACGTTGTATGTTAAGCCTGTTTTCTGATATGGTCGAGCGTTTCTTAGAGATTTTCATGGACGACTTCTCTGTCTATGAAAATTCATTTGACCAGTGTCTCCATCACTTGGAGCTAGTGTTGAATAGGTGCACCGAAAAGAACTTGACCCTCAATTGGGAAAAGTGTCACTTCATGGTGCAGCATGGGATTGTCCTAGGTCATGAGATATCTAGGGAAGGGATTAAGGTAGACAAGGCCAAGGTGGAGATCATAGCCAAACTTCCACTTCCACAATACGTGAAGGACATTCGGTCTTTCTTAGGACACGCTGGGTTTTATCGTAGGTTCATTAAGGATTTTAGCAAAATTGCTAGACCCCTTACTAACCTTCTAGCTAAAGACGTGCCCTTCATCTTTGATGATAGGTGCCATAGTGCGTGGGAAAAATTGAAAGTGGAACTTATCTCTGCTCCTATCATCTCACTTCAGACTGGTCCAAACCTTTTGAGATCATGTGCGATGCCTCAGATTTTACGATAGGTGCTGTCTTAGGACAGCATAAGGATAACAAGCAGCATGTGATATACTATTCGAGTAGGACGCTAAATGATGCCCAAATGAATTATACTACAACCGAGAAGGAATTCTTGACAGTAGTGTTCGCTTTGGAGAAATTCCGTCCATACCTACTTGGGACTAAGACCACGATTTTTACTGACCATTCTGCACTTCGATACCTTATGCTTAAAAAAGATGCGAAGGCCCAACTCATTCGTTGGATCCTTCTCCTTCAAGAATTCGATCTCGAAATTTGAGATAAAAAAGGTGTCGAAAATGTCGTAGCAGACCATCTCTCTCGTGTGCCAAACACACCTTCTGACGAACTGCCCATCAATGACAATTTTCCCGATGAACAACTTCTAGCTATCTCTAAGGAGCCATGGTTTGCTGACATAGTAAATTACTTAGTCACAAACCAAACACCACCTAATTGGTCAAAACAGGATAGATACCGATTCTTGTCTCAAGTCCGGTATTACATGTGGGAAGATCCTTATCTTTTCAAATATTGTTGCGACCAAATCATTAGGAGATGTGTCCCCGACGAGGAAACTAGAAGCGTTCTAGCTTTTTGTCATGAGTTCGCTTGCGGTGGACACTTTGGTCCCCGCAAAACTGCCGAAAAGATCCTGCAAAGTGGCTTTTATTGGCCAACTGTGTTCAAAGATGCATTCGAGTATTGCAAAACTTGCACAAGATGTCAAATGATAGGAAGAATTTCCAAACGAAATATGATGCCCCTAAATTCAATTCTAGAAGTAGAACTTTTCAATGTCTGGGGTATCGATTTTATGGGACCCTTCCCTAATTCGTTTGGGCACCAATACATCTTGTTGGCCGTAGACTACGTGTCAAAATGGGTTGAAGCCATCCCTTGCAAGACAAATGACAACAAAGTTGTTGTCAAATTCTTGAAAGAAAATATTATCTCGCGCTTTGGAATCCCTCGAGCCATCATTAGTGACAATGGCACACATTTTTGCAATAGAATTTTTGAAGCTGTTATGCGAAAATACGCCATAACTCACAAGTTGTCTACGCCCTACCATCCTCAAACTAGCGGTCAGGTAGAAGTTTCTAATAGGCAAGTCAAGCTCATCTTGGAGAAAACTGTGAATCAGAATAGGAAGGACTGGTCCACCAAACTGGTGGATGCCCTATGGGCATATAGGACTGCCTTTAAGACGATTCTAGGAATGTCTCCCTACAGACTAGTCTTTGGAAAGGCTTGCCACCTTCCTGTTGAGCTAGAGCACCGGGCCCTATGGGCAATTAAGCAGCTAAATTTCGATCTAGATAAGGCCGGTGAGCTTCAGAAATTGCAAATTTCTGAACTAGAGGAATTAAGGAATGAAGCATACGACAATGCGAAGATTGCGAAGGATAGGGTTAAGGTTTTTCATGATAAGTTCATCACGAGAAAAACTTTTGTCCAAGGACAAAAAGTTTTACTCTATAACTCTAGACTTCATCTCTTTCCCGGCAAATTGAAGTCAAGATGGACAGGGCCCTTCATCATTAAGACTGTGTTTCCACACGGAGCCATAGAGATCTACGATCCCAAAAATGGCAATGCATTCAAGGTAAATGGTCAACGTCTTAAAATCTTTTTGGAGACAGTACCGGAAGTAAATGCAGCCATGGGTCTTTTTGACCCACTGTATCGATAACTATATCTTTCTGCCAGTTCATGCATCCATGCATTTCATTCATACATTAGGGACAATGCATGAAACAAGTGTGGGGGAAGGGTATGTAATATAAATATAAAAAAAATATATTTTTCTCTTTATTTGTTCTAACATTTCTAACATTAAAAAAAATAAATAAATAAATATTTTATAAAAAGGACAGTATTTTGACTTATTTTTTGAAAGAAACCTAAGTTAGTTTTAAGGATTAGGAAAATCATGATTAGGATTTCTAAAGACTTGGTCAAAATAAATAAATTGTTTAAGTTTTAGCTATAGGAGGAGAAATTGAATAAGTAATTAGTCTTGATTTTTACCTTAATGAAATGTGCATACCTAATGTATATCTAGATGTCTAAGACAAAGACCCTTGTGCCTCATATATATAAAATAAAAATAAAAAAATAATTATCAATCACTAATTAAGCTGGATACATGTGCCTCATGAAGCATAAGTATTCACGCCTAAAGGTGAGTTAATAAATAAAATCCTTAGTTTTGTGGCCTAGTTCGCTCGAATTTGAGTCCGCGGGGTGTTTTCTCACCTGGTGCCCTAAAGCCGACCGGTTTGGGAGTCATCGACTTTAAGTTCGCTACATGGGTGGACTAGAAAGCCTAAGGAAACTAAGAAAAATTACTCATATATGTATTAACACATCTAATAGTCAATTAGTTAGGTATGAGAGCCTCAAGAAGCCTTCATGCTTACACGAAAGAAAATTAGATGAGTTATGCATATTAAAAAAAAAGAAAAAAAAATATATATATATATATATAAAGAGGCATGAGAGTCCAAGTTAAGGAATTTCTAGTAAAAATTCACAAGGATGCATATGACTTAGGGTAACGAAAAAGACTATACAAACATTCAATTTTGACCCTTACCTAAAAAGGAAAACAATTTACTATATAAAGACTAAGTTTAAGAATGAATAAAAATGAGGATCCTAAAACTTATAGACTACTTAGTCTCTTCAAATATAATTCGAATATTCTCCTTTTTATGGATTTTGTGGGTGTAATCCGCTGAAAACCCTCACGAGACAACACTCGTCCTTTAGGGTAACCTAGGGGTTTAACGGCTTGTTGCAAATGCTAAGTGCAACCGTGATTCCTACGAAAGTGAGTTTAGCTAGATTAGTTTTTTTTTTTTGATTTTTACTCGAGGACGAGCAAAAAGATAAGTGTGGGGGTGTGATTGGTAGTGAAAAATGCATAATTATCATCATATTTACCATCACATTTTCATATTTATTCATATAATTCTGCACATTTACTAATATTTTGTTATTTAATGTGTGCAGGCCTTGAGTATTGAATTAAATAAAGAATTAAAGCTTAATGAAGCCCAAAAGCCCATATCCAAGCCCAAGTCCAAGCCCAGGTGCAAAAGTGCAATTACAAGAAGTCAAAAGTGCAAATACAAATTGTAAAAATTGCAAATACTACAAAAAGGGAAAGGATAGAATTCTATTCTACCCTAAATGCTTGGTGGATGAGGATAAATAAGAGTGCAAGGATGAGATTCGTTTTTGAAGGGATTTGGATTTAGGGTAACTTGATTTCTAAGTTATCTCGAAAATCCAAAATGAAGAGCCAGGATGCAGCTTCCAGAAGCATACGCCCAGATGGACGTACCAGGAGAAGCCACGCGCCAAAGCGCGTGGCCATTTGCCACTGTATGGCCGCGGAAACGCGGGCCAGGCCGCGGAAACGCGGGCCAAGCCGCGTTTTCGCGGCAAACAGGATGAGTCCAGGGAACAGATTTCGTGGAGGAGTTTATCCGGAACTCTATCACCTTCTGCACCTATAAATACCCCTGCAGACGCAACAGGGAGGGCATCCAAAGAAGATTAGGGTTTTTCTTTAGCTTTTTCTTAAATTTCTGCACGTTGTAATTTCGTTTTAAAGGCTTTGTGGAGAAGAAGGAGCTTGTATTTGGAGACATACTTTCGAATAAAGGTTACTTTCTTTTGCATATTTAATTCTTGTCAATTTTTATTTCTTTTCTCTGCGATTAATTGCTTCGGTTTTCATCTGTGATCTCTTGTTTTGTTTCTTCTTCTTTTCTTCTAATTAAAAAAGAAAATAAAAAAACAATATAAAAAAAATAATTATAAAAAAAATGATGTCTAACTAATTCTTTGTGTGGTTTGCTGATCTCTTAAGCAACCCTAGGGCAAGTTAGGATTTGAATCGATTGATGACCAGTTTTTAGAAACCCTAGGTCTAAAGATTGTTTTTCTTGAAGATTAAACTGATGATTAGATTTCTTAATCTAGGTTGCACATTTAAATAACTCCTCATGCCTTCATACTTAAGAACTAGGACAGCCTAAATTTAAGATTAGTCTTTTCTTAAGCTGTACCTAGATGTTAGGATGAAACATTGTTTAGTTTTTGATAATGCAACTTAGTTAGATTCTAGTATCATATTTTCTTGCTTGAATCACTCTTAATAATCTAGGGTAAATCACATTTATCTCAAGATGAAATTCAACATCCAAGACTTGCATGGTGGGTTGTGGTAGTAGATCAGTAAAACCATACTTCTTTATTCATATATACTTCAAATCTAATCCCTTCTTTGTTTTATTCAAAGCATACAGAGGAATCGGCCGAAAAGCTTGCATCGCATCCTTCCCTGAGGATCACGACCCGCTTTGGCCCTTGCTACAGCGGATAGCATTGAGACTGAGAACTCTACAACTCATTCTTCTTATTTACAAATTCTAAAATCACAATCACGAGTCATACTTACCTTCTTCTGCTCATCCTTCTGATCCAGGGATGCAATCTGAGCCTGGATGCCTTTAATGACCTCAGCATCAATTGAAAAACTTTCCTTCGACTTCTCAATCTTAGGTCATTCATCATCATTATGTTCCCCCTCATTATGATTGCTCCCGGTATCATTGTTATTCCGGTTGATCAGGAGCTGAGCTAGCATCTGTTGAATATTGTCCAAAGCTTCTTGATGTGCCCTAGAAGTTTGTTCTTGAGCCTCCATCTATTGGCGAAGGTCATCATTGTTGTTGTCAGCCATGTTAGCCAACACTTTGCCTATTTGCACAGAGCTGACCGTTGCTGAAGAGGCATATCCATTATCTTCTCCCTCATCATCAGACCATTGGAAGAGACTTTTCAGTGGTTCTGGTGACATCACCCCAGTTGAAGAGGACGGTTGTTCATAATTATAAGGTATTGCTACCCTGGATCTTGTGCCTTGGAATGCACCTTCTTGTCCTACTAAGACTTGGCCCAAACTGGGATTATCATCCGAATCTAGAGAACTGAACGTAGGAGAGTTAGTATCACGTCTCCCTCGTCTGGCCATAAGCGGTCGCACCCTCTCCCTATCATGTGACTGATGCTGAGGGAAGATCTAGCACATTTCGTGCTTTGTTCTTTTTCTGAGATTTCACAGAGGCTTGAATGATAGTCAGTTGAAAATTGACTGTCGGGCTGGAAGACAGACGGGGACTAGCCCTAGTCGGTAATGGACTGAATGGACCGTCACCACTAGCACCCTGCTTGCTCACAGCAAGAGGGAGAAGTATGGCTTAGTTCTTCACAATAGAACTTCCGTTTGTTAGTTAAAAACCCTCATAAATCAGGATTAATCGAGCTTAAGCGATCAAGTACAAAGACTCAAGGGGGTCGTGCATTAGGCTGTTCAAGCTGAAGAGCTCTAGTGTTGAAGCTTGTTTTTTTAACTACAGGTGAAGTTAAAACAACTTCTCTTCTAGTATTAGCTTAACTCGGCGAAGCTAATCTTTTAGCTCCGCCCCCAATTGTGAGCTTAGTGTTAGAAAATATTGGGAGCGAAGTCGTGGTAGCTTCGCTTTTAGCACAGAGTGGTACTTTGATCTTTGCATTGCGGCGAAGGTAATTAGCACTACATAGTGCTTTAGTTCCAGCCACGCGGCTAGGGACTTTGTTAGTACCCTTAGGTGCTGAAGGTGCATAAGCAACGCTATCAGCACTTGAGGATACCCCTTAACTCTACTCAGAGGAGCGAATTTAGTACTAGAAATAAGCGCTCTCTAGTTGGGCGAAGCCAGTGAGGCTTCGCGTCCTCGTGGTTCCAATTCAACCTCGCAACTAAGGGGACTTTGAGCTCCCCATGTTGAAGCTGCATGAGTAACACTACAAACACTTAAGGGCGCTTTGCCCTTATCTTTATGTGAGAGATGATATTGAGTTTCAACTTCGCATGAAACTTCACGCGGAGAGGTTCGTTGCTTCGCCTTTCAGACCTGCTTGCCCTGAGCGGTCTTAGGTTCATGTAGAACCTGTTTGGCTTTGCATAGGCCGTCATATTGACATGAAGTCAACTTATCCTCAGTTGAGACTGAGGGGATTTGGAGCGAGGTTTGCTCACTCGCGCCCGCGACTAGCACAGGTTTTGACAAAGCCTCAGTTGGAGTTGCTTTCTAATCTGTAGCCAGTAGAACTTTGGCTACGGAGAACCTCCTGTGCTTCTGTGCATGGAGTGCTGGACCACCCCCAGCGAGGAGTTCCTCGAACTTCTCTTGGTCAAAGTGGATGATTTTGGCGGTGATGGTTTCAGCACTTTGACTGTTGCATTGCGACATCATCTCCTTATTTGGAAGAAGACCATTTTCCCCAGCGGAGTCGCATATGGTTTTCCATCAAAAATAATTGGGGAAAACTTACAAAAAAGAATTGAGGAGCAAAATTACAAGCAATTCTTTAAAGAAAGAAATAGAAAATTATAAGTAGATCTCCTCTGAGATTCTAGGGAAGTATACCGGTGAAAATCTGATCAGCGCGCGATCACTTTATCCCGTTGACGATGCAATCGGTCGGGTGTTCAAGCCTTCTCGAGAGAATTTCCTTCTCGCTTGGTTCTGAAAATCCTCTGAAGGTAGAAGGCATGTTGGGAACCTGGATGAAAGAGAGTTGGGTCTCTTTTGGGGTTTTAGAAGCTTAAAAGCAAGAGGACACTTTGCTATAGGTCTCTTAGATCTCTCCAAATTTTTCATCCCTTTTTCTCTCTTGCAAGGGGCTATTTATAGCAAAAATAGGAGTGTAACTACCCCCTTGAATTTAGTAAGACTGAATCAGTCTGTTAGCTTCACGCGAGACTCCAAATAACCTTGGCACGAGGCTAAATGCGAGTTTTAGGTAAAGCTGGGAGGTTTGCGCGAACTACTGATAGCCATTCGCAGCTTAATTGTCTCCACTTAATGTGAGACGAAGTGGGCGGGTGTAACCGCCCACTTAAAGTGACATTAACCCCATTAAAGTAGTGGAGTTCACCCATTAATCCCTCATGAGATTTTGAAACGGTCAACTGATGACCTGGTAAGGCTCGCGGCGGAGCTAAGTAAGAGTTTCATGCGAAGTTCATCTTAAAAAGCTTCAGGCGCGAGGCTATATTCAAGGCTTCAAGTGAGGCTAGAAGGTAGCTCATTTGATGAGCTAGGTGAAGCTTCAGTGAAGGTAGAAGTTAGTTCAGAGCAGAGCTGGACCACAATTCCAGCAAAGTTGATGAGAAAGCTTCCAGTGAAGCTAATTTTAGCCCTCAGCGGAGCTGATTGAAGCTTCGTGCGTAGCTAGTGGCTTCTGCCTTTTGACAAGACTATGAACGAAATTAGTCCTTTTTGGGCTCATGTGAGGCTAGGTGTTGAATAAATCTAGCCTTATAGGCCTGCTTGGCCTCTGGAGCAGGTATAGAATTGGTCATCAGTCCTGACTTTTGTAAATGTCATCGAGTGTGGACGTCATTCAGACCGGTTGAAGCACTACCCGAGAGCTTGTCTTTTTGGAGTGTGAACAGAGACATGACTAGAGAAGTCAATATTATCAACCTAGAAAAATAATCCCGAGATGCAGAGGATCAAAGTCAACCTCATTGAGAACATAACAAGTGAACACAGAGAGGAATTGGAGCTAAAAATTGAAAGTGAATTTGAATTGGGGTCTATGGATTTTGATCTTGACCAGATTGTCGAGTCTACTGTGAGTTGGGCATCAAGTCCTATCTAACTAAATTTGGAGCCAACAAACTTGACTCCTCCTTCCATTGAGCCTTCCCCTTTCGTAGATTGAAAGCTTTGCCCAATCATCTCAAGTACGTCTATTTAGGTGAGTAAGAGACTCTATAAGTTATCATAGCATCACATTTGACTGTCAGGCATGAAGAAAGCCTTATGTCAGTTCTTAGAAAATATAAGAAAGTCATTGGTTGGACCATGAATGGCATCAAGGGTTTGATTCCAGCTATAGTTCAACATCACATTCATCTCAATGAAGAAGCGATACCCAAGAGAGACCCACAACATAGGTTAAACTTTATAATGCAAGAAGTTATTCGTACTGAAATTCTGAACTTCTAGACAACGGGATAATGTATCCCATTTTCGATAGCCAATGGGTTAGTCATATCCATACGGTTCTTAAAAAATCCGGTTTCACCGTAGTGAAAAACGAGAATAAAGAGTTGATCCAAACTCGATTTCTCATGAAAATTTGAGTTTGCATTGACTATAGCAAGTTAAATACTGCAACTCGTAAGGACCACTTTCTGCTTTCCATCATTGATCAAATGCTTGAATGATTAGTTGGCCACGATTATTACTATTTTTTGGATGGTTTCTCAGGGTACAATCAGATTCCCACAGCTTCGGAGGACCAAGAGAAGACCACATTCACATGTCTATTTGGGATATTTGCTTATTGTCGAATGCCTTCGGCTTGTGTAATGCCCCAGCAACGTTTCAACATTGCATGTTGAGTCTTTTCTTCGATATGGTAGAACGATTATTAGAAATATTCATGGATGATTTTTCTATTTATGGAGATTCATTCGATCAATTTCTTCTCCATCTCGAACTTGTCCAATAATATTGTGTCGAGAAAAATCTGACACTGAACTGGGAAAAATGCCACTTTATGGTAAGACATGGAATTGTTTTGGGTCAATAAATTTTAAAGAATGGAATTAAAGTGGATAAAGCCAAAATTGATGTCATAATTAAGCTCTCTAAACCAAAATGTATCAAAGATATCTGATATTTCTTAAGACATGCCGGTTTTATCGTAGATTCATTAAACACTTTAGCAAAATTGCTAGACCCTTAACTAACCTTTTAGTTAAGGATATGCCTTTCACTTTTGATGGTGGATATCTTAATGTTTGAGAGAAGTTAAAAAATGAGCTTATTTCTACACCAATTATTTCTGCACCAAATTGGTCAAAGTCGTTTGAAATCATGTGCGATGCTTTAGATTTTTCTATAGGCATTGTCTTAGGATAACACATTGAAAACAAGTAGCACATGATTTATTACTCAAGTAGGACTCTCAATGATGTGCAATTGAATTACACTACAACCGAGAAGAAATTCTTGGCGGTGGTATTTGAGTTAGAAAAAATTTCATCTCTACCTTCTTGGGTCCAAAACCATCATTTTCACCGATCATTTTGCACTGAGATACCTTATGAAGAAGAAGGATGCCAAAGCCTGACTAATTCATTGGATCTTGTTTCTTCAAGAATTCAATCTCGAGATTCGAGATAAGAAAGGCGTAGAAAATATTCTTACTAACCATCTCTCGCATATCCCAAACTCTCTATTCAACGAATTGCCCTTCAATGATTACTTTCCCGATGAACAACTTTTAGTTACCTTTAGGGAACCTTGGTTGTCAACATAGTGAACTACTTAGTCACAAACTAAATTATATCTCAGTGGTCTAAACAGAATGTATACCAGTTTTTCTCTCAGTCCGATTTTTCTTTTTAAAGGAACCGTATCTTTTCAAGTACTATTCTGACCAAATCATTAAGAGATACATTCCCGATGAGAAAATTAAGAGCGTTTTGTCCTATTGTCACAAACCTGCATACAATTGACACTTTGGTCCCCGCAAGACTATTGAAAAAGTGCTTCAAAGTGGGTTCTATTGGCCCACTTTATTAAAAGATGCTTATGATTTTTGCAAGACGTGCACTAGATGCCAAATGGTAGGAAGGATATCAAAATGAAATATGACCCCTCAATCCAATTCTAAAAATAAAACTCTTTATTGTTTGAGCAATTGACATTATTGGTCCTTTTCTTAACTGATTTGTTAACCAATATATATATTGGTTACTGTGGATTATGTGTCGAAATGGGTAGAAGTCATTCCTAGTAAAACTAATGACAACAAGATTGTTGTCAATTTCTTCACAGAGAACATTTTCTCGCGCTTTGGAACCCTACGAGCCATTATTAGCGACAATGGCTGTCATTTTTGCAATAGAACTTTTGAAACTCTTTTGCTGAAATACACCATAACACAAATTGTCAACACCTGACCACCCTCAGACCAGTGGGCAGGTAGATGTCTCCAACAGACAAATTACACTTATTTTGGAGAAAACTGTAAGCCAAAATCAATAAGATTGGTCCACCAAATTTGTAGATGCCTTATGGGCCTACAGGACCGCTTTCAAGATGATTCTAAAAATGTCTCCATATAGGTTAGTCTTTAGGAAGGCTTGTCACCTATCCGTTGTGTTGGAGCATCGGGCCTTATGGGCAATCCTTTCTTGGAATCTGTACAGGTAAATGAAATAGCTATGGGAATATTCGACCTAGTGTATTAGTAATTTCACCTCTTTTATATTTTATTTGATGCATCTATATATTTTTTTTCATACATTTGGGATAGTGGATAAAATAGGTGTGGGGGGTTCTAACATGACATAAAAAAAATACAAAAAGGACTTTTTGAAAAGAGAAACAATATTTTGACCTATTTTTGTAAGAAATTGAGTCAATTTTATGGAATAAGAGAAACATAATTAGGATTTCTTATACTTAGTCAAAATAAGATTATTTGTTTGATTTCTTAGGTTAGAAATAAAAATTGGAAAAGTAATGTAGTCTCAATTTTTACCTTGATAAAATATTCATACTTTATTCACTTACATACTTTGGGTTCAAAAACAAAGATTTTATGCCTTATAAAAAAAGAAAATATATATATGTGTGAAAAATAAACTAATCTAATTATTTATTAGCTAGGTGCTTTGGCCTAAGCAAGCCTTGGTATTTATGCAAAAGGTAATTAGATAAGTTTGAAAAAAGTGTGTGTGTGTGTGTGTGTGTATGTATATATATCAAAAATTCTCTGATTAAGCTAGGTATTTGTGCCTCATAAAGCATAGTATTCATGCCTAAAAGTGGTATATGTAATTAATAAAATCCTTAAGTCCATAGGGTGTTTTCTCACCTGGTACCCTAAGACCGTTTGATTTGGGAGTCACCGACTTAAGACTTGTTACATTGGCAAATTAGAAAGCCTAATAGAACTAAGAGATAATACCACTAAAAAAATTTATAAAAATAAGTCATACGAGTTAGAGTTGAAGAACCCCGAGTCAAAATTACATGAACATGATGGTTCATATAACTTAGGGTAAAATAATAGAGTAGATGAGAAATACAGTTTGACTTTTTACCTTGATTAATAACAAGTTTTTGAATAGAGACTATATTTAAGAATAAAAAGTCAGTTTCCTTATAACTTATAGATTACTTGAATTTTTATAATAATACTTCAAATATTTTCTGGCCTTTTTAAAACGAGTTTTTAAAATACTAACACTTTGTTTCTCTTTATTTTTTGAGGATTTTATAGGTATAATCTACTAAAAACCCTCACGAGACAATACTCGTCCTCTAGGGGTAACCTAGAGGTTTAAAGACTTGCTACATATGCTCAATGCAGTCGCATAACTTGCGAAAGTGGCCCAATAACTTTTAAGTCTTTTGAGTTTTTACTCGAGGACGAACAACAAATAGGTGTGGGGGTGTGTTGTACACGTTTATGGCATGTTTATTGCATATTTATTTCTAAATTCCTACATCTATTTTATAATAAATCCTGTTAATTTCTTGTCTTAATATCTTATTTTGCAGGTTTATCGTAATGAAGGGAGAGAATATAAGACCAAATAAAAATCAGTTAAATTTTAATTTAATTGGATCTATTTGGTTAACTGAAGATAAAGCCAAATAAATACAGTGAAAATTCGATTTAGAAGAATCAATTTGGTTAGCTTGAAGAATCAAAAGGATATTGTCAAAATTCAGAGATCCAAAAGAGATATTATCAGAAGATCTATTTTGTTGGGCCAGTAATTTTATCTATATCTCCAATCTTATCTCCAACCATATCAGAAAATCTTTTCCGTTAGGCCAGCGATTTGGTTTCTATCTTCAGACGTTCTCCCTTATTCCTTTTTTAGCTATAAATACTGCATTTTCTAAAGCACAACAGGACAAAGACTAGGATTAAAATTTTGCTTTATTCTTAAGGTTTAGGATCATTGTTAGATAGTTTATGAGAAGTTGTATCTCAGTTTTTTTTATAGATTAGATCAGAAATGTGAGAGAGTAGAAAAGAATGTGTAATTCACCATTGAAGTGACAATCAAAGGAGATTCACCTTGCTTATCAAGTCTACTCAATCTACTTGGTATGTCGATGTTCTTTATTCATTCTTGTGTTTGTTCTTTCTTTGCAATGAGTAGCTAATTTTTCTCATTCTGGGCTCACTGATCTCTCCTCTCTAGTTTTGATTTTGGATGATTTTTATGAAACCTAGCTGAATCATTTGAATGCCTAACTTTAAGCCTTGCTTCTAGCAAGTGTTCTTGAAGGCACATGAGGATGGGATTGATTTTTGAACTTACTATTGAAGTTAATCTTTAAAGAGACTTGTTTTTATTCCATGTTTGATTAATTACCTTGATGGTTTAACATTCAATTCAAGAATGATTTCAAAACTAAAGCTCAATTTCTAAAAAAACTATCTTATATTTTTTACTTGACTTCTCTTTTACAAGATTAAACTTTTACCTATGATCATAATGAGGTATTAAAACTTTTAAGAGAAAAATCCAGAGTTGAGTAGTGAGCCCGGATCTTCCCTTTTATTAAACACATACAATATCACTCTCAAGTTTTCTTAAAAAAAATCCTTTTTTTCAAAATCTACTCTCTATCTTCAATTTCTCTTTAAATCACTTCTCTAAACATTCCACATTCTTTTTTTCCTAAAAAACACAAACACTAAAACTTATTTTTTTCAAAAATATCAAAACGCTTGCATCGTATCTCTCCTCGTGGACACGACTCGTTAGTCCTAAGCTACATGGTAAATTAGTTTTATAATCAGATTGCTAAAAAGCATCCATTCAAGGGTGTAGAGAACTATTTCACAAACTCCCTCCTCTATAAAAATTCTTCTAGACTACTGAGAATCCATCACCATAAAAGCTTGATTCTGGTAACGGATCTGATGTTGAGCCAGAACCAAAAGAAGATTGTCTCTGAGAACTGAATTTTTTTATAACGAGCAATGATAAGCTCAACTTTAAT
Source organism: Agave tequilana (assembly GCA_038442645.1). Classification (NCBI taxonomy): domain Eukaryota; kingdom Viridiplantae; phylum Streptophyta; class Magnoliopsida; order Asparagales; family Asparagaceae; genus Agave; species Agave tequilana. Next base: position 38,568 of record JAVJIF010009321.1, on the reverse strand, counting down.
AACATGCCAATGATGTAGGCAAGTGCTTCACTAATGATGTTTAGATTTGACTAATTTTTCTTCGTTAGCTTCTGATTCTGTAGCGTCAAATACTGAGGTAAGTAGCGAACCTGTATCTGCAATTTATGCTCTGACATCATTGCACACTCCAATAAGATCATCCTTTATAGTGCATGAAGGGCGAATGATGCACATGGGGATTTTTTTTCAAAGTGTTGACCAAATATAAGGGTCAAAAACTAACCTTATTCGGAAGAATCAAGTCTGAGCCAATGACTCGCAAGAGTTCAGAGGATGATTTTGAGTCCCCGCAATTCTCTCATTACAGGTGAAATTCACAACGTATGATGGAGAGGATGGATATGACCTTACCAAAAGGTCTGGCTTGAACTTTGGCAAAGGAAGACGAATATTATTTCAATCTTTCGTACCAAAAGGAAAAGACCCTGACTATTATTATAAGACTCGTGAAGAGGGCTATGTGTCTACCCCAGTCTCATCAGATTCCAAACCTGAACAATGAGTTAGTCATGATCACTCATCAGGAACATCATCGTGGGAGTCAGATATCAGCATCGGTGCCATCTTCAAAATTCTTTCGGTAAACATGGTTTCAACCCAGTCATCTGGAAGATAAAGACAAAGACAAAATCAAAAAAATGATGCAATCAGACACCGATCCCTGAATCAAACACTTAAATACTCTTTAAGATATATGCTTTAAATAGCGTGAACCATCCATAGAGGATAAAGTGATCCAAATCAATTTGAGAAATGAGGCTAATCTCAAGTCTATCTTTATAAGAGAAATCTTATCACCCTATAAGAAAGAAGACCTAATATGTCTTATACAAGAATATAAAGATGTTTTCATTTGGAACTATGAGGACATGCCTGGTTGACCCACAACTAGCCATGCATTGCCTCAATATCAATCTGGATGCAAAGCTAGTCAAGCAGCATGATTATATTTCAATTTTGCATATTTATTCATATTTTCATATTTATCCTTTGTTTATTTTTTATTAAACACTGCTATTTAACCCACTTTTTGTTTATGAGTGTGTAAATACTTATTTAGGTAGGATTAGGAAAAGGAAATTCCAAAAAGACTATAAATCCAACCTAAACTCGGATTCTAAATCAATTAAGTTTTAAGTTAAGAGAAGAAAATAATATTCTCATAATATCTACAGTTCAAATTCAAATTCTGAGAACATACTCTTTGATTACTGGGCAAGATAAAGCTACAGAAGGCAACACTGAGTCAGGGTTAACTATATTGTCGCAATTTCTCCTGAAACGTCATTAAAATGCGGCCTGGCTATGGCAGTTGGCTACGTATTTTTGGTTTTCTAATTCGACTCGTAATACCCCTGCTGTTTTCCAATAAATACCCCGACAGAGGTAGAGACGAGGCAGAAAAATATCCCAAAGATCAAGAATTAGAGTTTTTTTTAGTTGCTTTCTCTTTCTAATTTCAGTTTTAATTTTCTAAGTTTAAAATCAAGAGTGATTTTGTAAGAAAGAAAGAGTTATTGTAATTGAAAGTGACAGATCAATACAAGATATTTTTTTATTCTTCTCTTTAATCTCTTTTGTTATTTACTTGCTTTTTTAATCATGCAATCCTTTATTTCATCTACTATGCCCTGCTTTGCTTTAATCATGCGTAACTAATTCTTCTTCATGGTTTGCTAATTTCTACTTACCAACTTCTAAAAATTTTTAGATAGCCCGATTGAATCATATGTATACCTAAATCCAAGCCTTGTGAATAAACGAGTGTTCTTAAAGGCACATGAAGATGGGTAATTGAATTTATATTTGCTAATACTAATCAATGATTTTTCTTATTCTATGCTTAGTTAATCTTGATAGTGTAATGTTGAATTTTGTTTCGTGTTATTCCAATTAGAGTTTTCTTTTCCATCTTATGTATCTTTCTTGAACCTTTTCTCATATTTAAAAACCAAAAATTCTCTTTTCTTCTTAATTCTCTTTAGAAACCCTAGTTTTTCAAAACCCTAATTTGGAAATTCCCGTTTTCTTTTTAACCATCTTTTAAAATTTTCTTTTCTTAAATTTTCAAAAACAAAAACAAAAACCAAACAAACAATTTTCCTTTTGTTCTTTTCTATTTTAGTTTCTTAAGCAGAAAAGAAAATTACTTTAAGGACTATACCAAAAATCTTGAATTACATCCTTCCTTGTGAATCATGATCCTATAGCTACTACTACAATGGTTAAATTGCGAGAAACCAGAGATACACACCTGCTTTCAGATAATAATATTCTAAACTATTGGTTTTTTGACAATCAAATTTTAGCGCCCTTGCAGGGGAGGAAACGGTACGCTATTTTTTTAACAATCTTTTTTTTCCTATTTTTGTGTGTAGGAATAGGTTTTAAGAAACTGAAGGGTGTATAACATAGATTTCCATGTTGTGCCTCTGCTCTAGAAAGCAGAGCCTAGGACACTACTGATCGGTCACTGATATTGCACATATAATTGTCCCATTCTCATATTTATTATCAAATAAATCCTATTATTTAGTCTTATTTTTATTTAATAATGTGTGTGCCTATTACTAATGGAGGTGGAAAAGAAATGAGCCCAAAAGCTCACTTTAATTCTGATTTAAATTTTAATTAAAGAGGAGACAAATTCAGGAGATAGAGATGATTCTAGCTGAAGATCAATGTATATCAGGGAGGATCACATCAAATAAAACTGATTAATTCAGATTTATATGGATCCAAATTGGTTAGCTTGAGGATCACTGAAGATCAGATCAAAATGAGAGATTAAATAGGAAATCTAGCTGGATAAAAGGGGATAAAATTTAAAGAGATACACTCACTCCCTAGATGGCCACATCCAAGCCGCGGAAATGCGGCAAAAGCCATGTTTCCACGGCTATTTGATGGGGATAAGGGGAACGTTTTCTCCCCTTATCTTCTCACTCCTCTTCCCTCTGGGTTTTTGACTATAAATATCAAAAATTTTGCTGAAGAAGAGAGCGATTAGGCAGAGAAGGATTCTTAGGCTAGTTTCATTCTAGATTTGTATAGTTTTTTTGTTTTTCTTTTCATGTAACTTTTATTTTTTTGTAAGTATTGTTAGACTGAGATTCATGTAAGTAAGAGAGAGATTTATGTTGAGAGTGACACCGATGTAACATCCTTTCTTTCATCGTTTCTACAAGCAATAAAAAGGTAACTTGTTTATATTTTTCTTTATTTTTATTTTCTTCTTCTCTTCTCTACTTTACCTTTGTTGGTTTTTGATGAGTATCCAAAGATCTAGTAGCATCGGTATAGTCTTGTTGTGTGTTTGCCACCGATATTTCATGATGATGATCTCCTCCTCAAGATCTGATATCATTTCATTCTTATTCGTCTTGATGATGTAATGCGAGGGACTGACTTTGATCTTATGTATTATGCATTGATCACCTCTGAAGCAAGGTAAATATGCCAACGATCCAAGGTAAGTCACCAACCAGAAGAGGTAGGTAAGTTCTTTTAGTTTTCTTTCTTTCTTTTAATCCTTTAGTTTAGATCACTACCATCTTTTAACTCTTTTATTCACTCTTTTTAATTTCTTTATATGAAATAATTTTTTATTTTCTCCACCTTCTAAATCTATCACTTTCTTCTTAACTTAACTGTAACTCTTTTTTCATTTTCTTTTAAGAACTAAAAAAAGAACTTTAACAATTTCAAGTGAACTAAAGAGAACTTACAAAAAGCTTCCATCGCTAGTCTCTCCTTGTAGATCATGACCTGCATAGCCACTTGTATAGCAGTAGCATTGAGCACTTGCACACTTCTATTATAAAGTTCTGAAATTCTGTATTTTCTGTGCAGGTTCCAACTCAATCAAACTGTATAGAAGCCATGACGTGTCCCAAGAATAAAAGCTGAAAATGATGGACTCATAATTCCCACAAGACTCCTAAATCCAAGATCTTTACTCCATATTCCAAGTCCTACAACAAGAAGAAGAACCTATGGACTCAGATAGGAGTATGAAAAACCTGATTCAGTCTAAAAATAATATTTTTTCAATCTATCAATAAGCTAGAAGCACAAATGAGTCGTTATATCAACATAATGAAAGATAGGAACGAGAAAACTCTACCTAACACATATTCGACCATTCTAAATCGCCCTAGCTATATTGATAAGAATAAAGAATCTTGGTGTCTTGGAGACTTTGATTAAGACTCAATTTCATCACACAAATGTGAATTTGACTAATTCCAAACTTTGGACAAATTGGCAAGTTTTTCATTCATTGAGATTGAACTTAAATGTGAATGTGACCCTGATCCCCAACCTTGTGATTCAATTTTCATTTTTGACATTATGTTGATTCCGATATTATTACCAAATTTGGACCAATTTTCGGAGCTAACATTTATTCCCATACCCATACATCTAGAAATTGAATCACCAAATTTAAATAGTCACATTTTATTGATGGGAGAAGATGTGAATTTCAATTCTTTGATTTAGACTCAACTCTTGAATCAAAACAGACTCTTGAACCCAAAGTTGATTTTCCTGAGTTAGTAATGGTTCCCGAACCTATCACTCTTGAATCCAAATCAATTATCCATCAAGTCACATTCTTTTGTTGGACATAGGTATTGACCATAATGACTCAGTGATAATTTTTCAAGACTGGTCATATAAAGAGAACAAGTTTCATGATAGGATCTTTCATGATCCTATTCATATTGGAGACTGTAATTATGTACATAGAAAAGAGGTCAATAAAGGTGGGTTCCGTGAACCACAATATTATCTTGATTGGGTAGCAACGCTTGACCCAATCCGACCATCACCGGAACTACCACCTTAAGATAATATTTTTCTTCCCATTTTTCTTTTTCATGCATCTATACATTCATTCATACATTGAGGACAATGCACGAGATAGGTGTGGGGGAGGTTCTAACATAACATAGGTTTTTTATTTAAAATAAAAAATTAAAATTTTCCTTTCCTTTCTCTAAAAAAAAAACTTTTTGAAAAGAGAGCAATATCTTGACATATTTTTTGTAAGAAATTAAGTCAAATTTAAGGAATTGGAGAATCATAATTAGGATTTTCTATACTTGGTCAAAACAAGATTTTTAGAGTTAGGAAGAAAATTTGGAAAAGTAATTTAGTCTTGATTTTTACCTTGATGAAATATGCATGGTTTATACACTTACATACTTAAGGCTCAAAAATATAGATTCTTATGCCTTATATAGATAAGAAAAAAGAAAAAATATATATTTATATCAGAAATCCTCTGATTAATCTGGGTATTTGTGCCTCATAAAGCATAAGTATTTACGCCTAAAAGTGGTCCATATAATAAAATCCTTAGTTTTGTGACCGTTTTTTCTCGAGTCCTTAGGTTGTTTTCTCACCCGGTGCCCTAAAGCCATCCAGTTTTAGAGTCACCGATTAAAGGCTCGTTACATGGGCAGATTAGAAAGCCTAATAGAATTAAGAAATAATAGCACCAAAAATATAAATAAATAAATAAAATAAGGCAATAGAGTTAGAGTGAAAGAACCCTTAGTCAAAATTTCACAATCACAAAGGTGGATAGACTTAGGGTAAAGTAATAGATTAGATGAGAAATACAGTTTGACTCATTACCTTGATTGATAATAAGTTTTTGAATAGAAAGTAAGTTTAGGAATGAAAAATTCAGTTTTCCTATAACTTTTAAATTACTTGAATTCTTACAATAATACTTCAAATATTTTCTCTCCTTTTCAAAATGCTTTTCGAAAATACTAACACTTTGTTTATCTTTCTTTATAGATTTTGTGGGTGTAATCCACTGAAAACTCTCACGAGACAAAACTCATACTCTAGAGAAAACCTAAAGGTTTAACGGCTTGTTGCACATGCTTAGTACAATCTTGTGACCTGCGAAAGTGGTCTAATAATTTGTCTAATAATTTTTTAGGATTAGTTTTAATGTTTTGCTCGAGGGCGAGCAAAAGATAAGTGTGGGGGTGTGATCGGTTACTGATATTGCACATATATTATCACATTCTCATATTTATTATCAAATAAATCATGTTATTTAGTCTTATTTTTATTTAATAATGTGCAAGCCCATTACTAATGGAGGTGGAAAAGAAATGAGCCCAAAAGCCCACTTTAATTCTGATTTAAATCTTAATTAAAGAGGAGGCAAATATTCAGCAGATAGAGATGATTCCAGCTGAAGATCAATACAAATTAGGGAGGATCACATCAAATAAAATCGATTAATTTAGATTTATATGGATTTAAATCTCTTAGCATGAGGATCACTGAAGATCAGATCAAAACTAGAGATCAAACAAGAAATTTAGCTGGACAAAAGAGGATAGAATCAAAAGTGATACACTCGCTCCGTGGATGTGGCCAGATGGCCACATCCAAGCTGCGAAAATGCAGCAACGCGTTTCTGCGGCCATTTGATGGAGATAAGGGGAACATTTTCTCCCTTATCTTCTCACTCCTCTCCCTTCTGGGTTTTGCCTATAAATATCAGAAATTTTCTGAAGAAGGGAACGATTAGGCAGAGAAAGATTCTTAAGCTAGTTTTCAATCTATGTTAGTGTAGGTTTTAATTTTTTTCATGTAACTTTTATTTTTTTGTAAGCATAGTTAGACTAAGGTTCATTTAAGTAAGAGAGAGAGAGATTAATGTTGAGAGTGACACCAATGTAACCTCCTTTCTTCCTCATTTCTACAAGCAATAAAAAGGTAACTTATTTATATTTTCCTTTATTTTTATATTCTTCTTCACTTTTCTACTTTACCTCTGTTGGTTTTTGATGAGTATCCAAGCGATCTAGTAGCATCGGTATACCCTTATTTTGTGTTTGCCACTGATAATTCATGATGATGATCTCCTCCTCAAGATTCTATATTATTTCATTCTTGTTCGTCTTGACGATATAATGCAAATGGGGATTGAGCTTGATCTTATAGATTATGCATTGATCACCTCCGAAGTAAGGTAAACGTGCCAATGATCCAAGGTAAGTCATCAATCGGAAGAGGTAGGTAATTTCTTCTAGTTTTTCTTTCTTTCTTTTAATCCTTTAGTTTAAATCACTACCATCTCCCAACTCTTTTATTCACTCTTTTTAATTTTTTTTTGTATAAAATTATTTTTTATTTTCTCCACCTTCTCAATCTATCACCTTCTTCTTAACTTAACTATAACTTTTTTTCATTTTCTTTTCAAGAACTAAAAGAAGAACTTTAACAATTTCAAGTGAACTAAAGAGAACTTGCAAAAAGCTTTCATTAATAGTCCCTCCTTGTGGATCACGACCCGTATAGCTACTTGCTATAGTGATAGCATTGAGCACTTGCACACTTATATTATAAAGTTCTAAAATTTTGTATTTTCTGTGCAGATTCCAACTCAATCAACTACAACCTTGTCGCATTTTCGTGGCCAGTGTTGCGTTTTCGTGGCAATGTTGGGGATTCACTTGTTGAGTTTTCGACAAGTGCTTTAGAATTGCAATATTAAGTCTCTGTTATTTTCAATTTTCTTGAATACTTGCTTTTGCACACTGTTCTAATCACAAGATCAATCTATTGTTTGAAGTGTTTAAAAAAAAATTAGACTTGCATCATAGGCATCTGTCTAATTTTGTTTCATTTTAAATTACTATTGAAGAGTCTGGAGAAACGATACATTTGCATTGAATTTAAATTAAAAAATATTCTTGGGTGATTTATAATTGCTTTCAGTGTTACTTGTCTATATATTGGACGCTAAGGGCAAATCCTAAAAATAAGATAAGGTGGAGAAGTCATTACCCTCCCTTAGCCAACAAATCACCTCCACTGCACTCACAACCTAAGCTTAATTTAAAATTTGAATAGACATTGGCCCTAGGAATATCTTAGACTCACTAAGAGATTGACCTAAGGAGAAAGTTATTAGAGTTTGACTCTTGTTAATTTATTGTCTAAGATTGGAGATTAAGAGGAGAAACCTCAAAGAACAGTAATTTGGCATAATTAGGCATGTTGCTCTAGCATGGATACCTCCCACTGATTTTACCACCTACCTAGCTGAATAACTTGTGGTCAGATTGCTGCAATATACCTCATGTAGACAGTATACAGTTAGGAGCCATCTAGGTCTAAGGTTACCTTAGAATAGGCTTGGTTGATTTTTCTTTTAATTTTTGTGACTGGTTGGTGATCTTATTTGTGGTATTGATTGTGCATGCAAGTGTGGTCGAGAGACCCAGTTACATATAGGTTAACCAGAAATAGTTCACCATAAAAATCAGATCTGGTTATGGCATAAACATCATCTCTGCAGGATAGGTTTTATCCAATTAGAACATCGCTTCCATCTTGCATTCGGCTTCCTGAAGTCAGTGGCAACAACAACTTTGAGCTCAAGCCTCAATACATTAACACTCTCCCCAAGTTTCATAGTTTAGAATCCAAGATGCATACTACTTCATAAGGGAATTTGAGGAAGAATGTCTCATGATGAAAATACCCCATCTCGGAGATGATGCATTTAGGTTGCATTTCATTCCATTCTCGCTAAAAGACCTAACAAAAAAATAGCTTTACAGTTTAGCGATTAATTCTATCACATCAAGGGATGATTTCCACCCCAGTTATTAAAACCCCGATTTAATATTCTAATTTTGGGATTTATAGGATTAAATAAAATAATTAGAGATGATGAGTTAATTTACTAGTATGGAGAGGATTTCGAAATTTTATTTTTTGAAAATTCTAAAGTGGGATAAGTCAGATATTTGATTATATGCATGTGTTATGCTTGTGTGAAATTGTACAAATACAATATCCTTGTGTGACTACATGTGTATATATCTATATAAGTTTACACTAAATTGAGTAATATGTAAATATATGTATTAATTAGTGTATGGGTATATTGTGTAAGTACAAACAAAATACAAGTGGGATGCCATAATTGTTTATTCTTGATGGTTTGTATAGAGAGTAGGTGAGGGAGATGAAAGGCTAGGATTTGCTAATAATGGGTGATGGGGGTAGGTGAGTGGGTAGGTGTAAGATTAGTGGTGGGGATTTCATTAAGAATAAATAAAATCCCTTGTCTTCTTCTCTCTCTCTCATTTCTTCCCCAAAAATCTGAAACCCTCTCTCTTGTACTGTGAACAGATCCAAAACCCCCCAACACCCACTCTCCCTCTCATTCTTTTGTTGGCCCGAAGGCCCATCACTCTAGTTTTGATGATGATCAACTCATGTAGTTATAGTACTAATGATCTTGTGTTTAATTAGTGACAGATTTATGATCAAGATCTTAGTACGTGCATAGCTTCAACAAAGGATTTAAAGTCAAGTTTTGGAGCTAGCACGGTGTTTGGACCAAGTCAAGAAGGCTTCAAGTGAAGGCTTCAAGAAGATGAAGACTTGTGTCTAGGTTTGTTTTTAGAAGATTTTATTTTTAGATAAAATGTAAAGGATAGAGTAGTTGGTGGATTGCTCAAGTACATATACACACACACTCTTGATAGTTTTGTTTTACAAAAGATTTTCAATTTTAGAAAAAACATGTTTGGATTTTAGTTTTCAAGTTTACATATCTTTTATCCAAAATCATGTTTAGAGCTTAATGTCAAAAACATAGATATTTCACCATGTTTGTGTAGTGGATCATATCCATACACACTATGCTTTAAAAGTTGTTTAAATATCTTCTTTTGTATTTGGAGAAGTTTTGGAAAAACAAGTTTTGAAAAATCAAGTTTGGAAAAATACTGTTTTCATTTGAGCCAATTTTTCCATATTACAAAAATAGTCCAAAACATTTGTAACATGCCTTGATTTTGTGCAAGCATGTTAGTTTATCAAAGTATATTGGTAAAACTATTTTTGTAGATTTTCTATGTTTTATGGGATTTTACTTCAACCAAAAAGACCAAGTTATTAATCCCTTTACTTTGTTTCCTGGCTTCAGCCGGTCGACCGGGACGGTCGACCGCAGCTTGAAGTCGGCCGACCGTCACGGTCGACCGACGTGCACGCCAGTTCTGGCAGGTGCCGGTCGACTGACCCGGTTGACCGTCAGAGAGCTCTGCTCTCTGGAAAGGCCCCGGTCGACCGAGCGGTCGACCGGACAGAGAGACTTGCTCTCTGTATCTGTCCTCGGTCAACCGACCGGTCGACCGATGGCACAACGGTCTGAAATATGACCGTTGCCGGTCGACCGGGCGGTCGACCGACAGCTCTGTCAGACCCCAACGGCTAGTTTTCCAGACTCTATAAAATGGGGCATGGGGCTGTTTTGATTAAGATTTTCAAGTGGATTTTCACCAGTTTTCCCAACTCTTTTAAGAGGTTTTCTCCACTTGTTTTAGAGCAAATATTTCCAATAAAAGGAGAGTTTATCAAGAGTGTTAAAAGAGATTTTCTTGAGTTTTCCTCCACCATCTCTTTCCTTGTTTTCTCACACAAACACTTGAGCTATCCATTGATTATTCATTCTATAGGAGTGTTGTAGTGAGAGTGTCTATTGGTGATCAAAGTGTTTAGATCACCAAGAGATCATTTCTTGTACTTTGAGGAGGCGGACAAGTGTGTTCGCGGTGGTTTAGAGTTCGTGTGTGAACTCTTGGTTTGAGGTGCGGCCTCGGCAAGCTTGTGGGGCTTGCGGTGTGTACGGGACTAGAGAGTCCGAGGGATTGTAGGTGTTGCGGCACCGAGGAGTGATCCATTGGGATCAAGCATAGTGGAAATCCTTCGTGTGTCGAAGGCGGAGATGTAGAGCAAGTGTGCTCGACCTCGAAATAAATCCCTTGTGTTTGCGATTGCTCACTCTCTCTCTCTCTCTCTCTCTCTCTCTCTTTGTCTCTTGTTTATATCTTGCATTCCTTTATTGTGTTTATCTTATATACATGATATACTTGTGTGACTAATTGATATATGCTTGGGTTGTTTGCTAACACTTGTATTTAACCAAGAGAGCCAACGTGGCACCTCAACCCTTATCTAGGGGAATCTAGAGGAGTTTGTCCAGAGCCCTTCACGGGGAATTCGGCAACACTCTTGTGTTATACGTGGTGTTTAGTGTAAGAAGTTTAATTAGGTCATAATAGTTTTAATTCCACATTATTTGTCATTAAGTGACCATTAGATTAGCCATCACCTATTCACCCCCCTCTAGGTGACTTTACAATTGGTATCAGAGCCATGTGCTCTGAATTTGGGTCTTACAACCTAGAGTTAAAGATCCTCATTTTAGGCTAATCACGTATTTTGTACACACACCATGGATTTCATGTCACCACCCATGTTTGACATTCTTAACATCCAAATTTGGAAGGTTAAGATGTCTTTGTACCTCAAGGCCCTAGGCATTCATGTTTATCTTGCTACCACTAATGATTCATATATTAACAATAGCAAGTATATTGAGGCTAACTCAAAAGCCCTTCATGCTTTAAGATCTACCCTAAATGATGTTTATTTATCTAGGGTTGCTAATCTTGATTCGGCTTTTGTAGTTTGGAACACCCTCCTCTCCTTGGCGAAAATGATCAATACTATGCGGGGAGTGACTCGGATGTTGGAAGCGACATCTCCAACAAGTGCTATATGGTCCAAGGGGATAACCCCCTTGAGGTAAACACCGAATCCGAGTTAGATGATGAAGACATGTCATATAATGAGCTCACTTCTTTTTGCCAACAATTACTTGAGAAATATGACATGATTAAGAAAGATAATAAAAATTTGAAAAAGAAATTTGATTGCATGCTTAAAGAAAATGATTCATTTAGAAATAAGGCTGTATGCATTGAAAAAGAAAATAATGATTTGAAAAATGAGAATGTTTCCTTACTTTCAAAATTGAGAGATCTTTGTGAAGGAAACACAAATTTGAAAAATAAAATTATTTTGGTGAAAAAACAAAAAGAAATTGTTTTAAATGAAAACACTACTTTGAAAAGAAAAATTTTTGAAAAAGAAAAGGAAAAAGTTTCTAAAAAGAAAAAGACTTTTGATCATGCTTTACATGCCACCACTTCTATTGATCAAAATGAAGTTAAATTTTTGAAAAAGAAAATTGATTGTTTCAGCTCCACTTTGAGCTCTTATGCTTTTAATCACAATAGATTGGAGTCTTTGTTTTCAAAGAAACAAACTCCACATATTCATGCACATCGTCATCATGCATTTGCTTATGTTGCACGTCACGATCACAAACACACTCATAAGCATCCTAAGGTGTACACTTGTACACATTGTGGCCGCAAAGGCCATTTAGCAAAATTTTGTTATGATAAGTTAATGCTTTAAATTTTGCTAACAATATTTTTGGGATCCTTACAAGACTAACCCCCAAGGACCCAAAAGAAAATGGGTACCAAAATCCCCACCTTTGATTTTTGATGTAGGTGAGGGCTCTCACAAAACGTGAGAGGAATGGTGCCTTGATGGTGGTTGCATGGACTTGAAGGACATTTATTTGATGCACCGCTATCAAGGAGGTTTGGTGGGATAACCACCATGTTTGGAGATTTGAAATAGTTCTTTGGTTTGGTAACTATTTCTAAACTCCTAATTTATTTACATGCTTATTCATTTGTGATATCATATAGCATGTTCATGTTTTTATGTGTTTTGTGCTTCATGAGGTATATAACTTGTTTAGATGTAGATTCTATTAAAACTTGGATTTATACATGTACAAATAGTGAACAACAAATGATTTATATATGTTTGCACTTCATGTTCATTTGTACTCACTATATGCACATGTATAGCCTAGTTTTGATGATTCTTTCATTTATACTTGTTTTGCCAATTTTTATGGTTTACTTTATGTATATGTAATTTTATTCAAATCTAATAAATATACATGTATACCCGTGAGTCTATTGCTTTCATGCAAATACCTTTAATAGACTCTTTTATGTTTGGGATATGTATGCATATTGTTAGATTTAGATAAATCATACATATACCTAGAAGTTTATTTTTGTTTTAAATGAAAAATGAATTTACATTTTGTTTTTGAGCTTCATTGACTATTTTCATAAAAATGCTAGTTACATGATTTTTGAACACTCACACTTCATTTGTTTGTCATGACATTGTTTCATGAACACTTTTATGAGCCTTATCGTTATTGAGTGTCAAATTTTGTGTATTTAGTATGATTAGTGAAAAACATATGACTTGGTTTCATGTTTTTGAAGGATCTTTAACTAGTTTTTCAAAATTAATTTGACTAGTTATTTATTCTTCAATGTTTTATTAGTTATACACATGATCCCATTATTGTTTCAATTGGTATCATTGAATCGTTTCAATTGGTATCAATTTGACTCTATTTTTGTATATACTCATATTTTATTTTCTTATATATGTATGTATCAATTTCAATTGGTATACTCATTTTTCATACATATATATGATTTGATTTGTGCTTGAGTTAAAATTGTTTTACATGTTTAAAGCACAAAGTGATTTATGATAAGAAAATAAAAATTTAAGAAAAATTCTCAAGATTTGTTTTATTGAGAAAATTCAAAATTTTGTTTTATAAGAAAAATTCAAAATTTTTGAGTTGTATTGCCTATATGCAAGGAGAGCTTAACATCTCTTCTACATATAGATTCATGTTGAGTGTATTGTATATTGAGGAGCTTGACAACTCTTCTTTATGTGGTACACGTGTGTAGGGGGAGCTTCACATCTCCTCTTATGCATTACATATTATACGTTATTTGAATTAGGGCTTGTCATCCCTCTTTCATGTAATGTATATGTGTAGGAAAGTTACTTAACCGTCTTCCTCTTCATGAATGTATATCGCATATAACCTTTTATTGACTTATTTGTTTACACCCCTTATTGGTCTCTTTGTTTATGACAAAAAGGGGGAGAAAATTTGTTGATTATGTTTTTACCCCTTTGTTGATGATTGACAAAAAGGGGGAGAAAGATTTTGGACTTATATGCATGTTTTGTGAAAAAGATTGTTTATGCATATATGTTTTGTTTTGCAAATATGAGAAAAAGAATTTGATGTGTTTTATGCTTGAGTGCATGTTTTATCTCCATACATTTGTATACATGTTTATGAGCTTTATTGCATATCTATTTGTTTATGTGTGATGCATGAGTTAAGGGGGAGCTTCTTTGAAGCTTTACTTTAATCCATGCATATATAACTTCATGAGTTTTGTCATCATCAAAAAGGGGGAGATTGTTGGCCCGAAGGCCCATCACTCTAGTTTTGATGATGATCAACTCATGTAGTTATAGTACTAATGATCTTGTGTTTAATTAGTGACAGATTTATGATCAAAATCTTAGTAGGTGCATAGCTTCAACAAAGAATTTAAAGTCAAGTTTTGGAGCTAGCACGGTATTTGGACCAAGTCAAGAAGGCTTCAAGTGAAGACTTCAAGAAGATGAAGACTTGTGTCTAGGTTTGTTTTTAGAAGATTTTATTTTTAGATAAAATGTAAAGGATAGAGTAGTTGGTGGATTGCTCAAGTACATACACACACACTCTTGATAGTTTTGTTTTACAAAAGATTTTCAATTTTAGAAAAAACATGTTTGGATTTTGGTTTTCAAGTTTACATATTTTTATCCAAAATCATGTTTAGAGCTTAATGTCAAAAATATAGATATTTCACCATGTTTGTGTAGTGGATCATATCCATACACACTATGCTTTAAAAGTTATTTAAATATCTTGTTTTTGTATTTGGAGAAGTTTTGAAAAAATAAGTTTTGAAAAATCAAGTTTGAAAAAATACTGTTTTCATTTGAGCCAATTTTTCCATATTACAAAAATAGTCCAAAACATTTGTAACATGCCTTAATTTTGTGCAAGCATGTTTGTTTATCAAAGTATATTGGTAAAACTATTTTTGTAGATTTTCTATATTTTTATGGGATTTTACTTCAACCAAAAAGACCAAGTTATTAATCCCTTTACTTTGTTTCCTGGCTTCAGCCGGTCGACCGGGACGGTCGACCGCAGCTTGAAGTTGGCCGACCGTCACGGTCGACCGACGTGCACAGACGTGCACGCCAGTTCTGGCAGGTGGCCGGTCGACCGTCCAGAGAGCTCTGCTCTCTGGAAAGGCCCCGGTCGACCGAGCGGTCGACCTGACAGAGAGACTTGCTCTCTGTATCTGGCCTCAGTCGACCGACCGGTCGACTGATGGCACAACGGTCTGAAATATGACCGTTGGCCGGTCGACCGGGAAGTCGACCGACAGCTCTGTCAGATCCCAACGGCTAGTTTTCCAGACTCTATAAAATGGGGCATTTGGGGGCTGTTTTGATTAAGATTTTCAAGTGGATTTTTCACCAGTTTTCCCAACTCTTTTAAGAGATTTTCTCCACTTATTTTAGAGCAAATATTTCCAATCAAAAGGAGAGTTTATCAAGAGTGTTAAAAGAGATTTTCTTGAGTTTTCCTCCACCATCTCTTTCCTTGTTTTCTCACACAAACACTTGAGCTATCCATTGATTATTCATTCTATAGGAGTGTTGTAGTGAGAATGTCTATTGGTGATCAAAGTGTTTAGATCACCAAGAGATCATTTCTTGTACTTTGAGGAGGCGGACAAGTGTGTTCGCGGTGGTTTAGAGTTCGTGTGTGAACTCTTGGTTTGAGGTGCGGTCTCGGCAAGCTTGTGGGGCTTGCGGTGTATACGGGACTAGAGAGTCCGAGGGATTGTAGGTGTTGCGGCACCGAGGAGTGATCCATTGGGATCAAGCATAGTGGAAATCCTTCGTGTGTCGAAGGCGGGGATGTAGAGCAAGTGTGCTCGAACCTCGAAACAAATCCCTTGTGTTTGTGATTGCTCACTCTCTCTCTCTTTGTCTCTTGTTTATATCTTGCATTCCTTTATTGTGTTTATCTTTATATGCATGATATACTTGTGTGACTAATTGATATATGCTTGGGTTGTTTGCTAACACTTGTATTTAACCAAGAGAGCCAACGCGGCACCTCAACCCTTATCTAGGGGAATCTAGAGGAGTTTATCCAGAGCCCTTCACGGGGAATTCGGCAACACTCTTGTGTTATACGTGGTGTTTAGTATAAGAAGTTTAATTAGGTCATAATAGTTTTAATTCCGCATTATTTGACATTAAGTGACCATTAGATTAGCCATCACCTATTCACCCCCCCTCTAGGTGACTTTACATCTTTCTCTCCTCTCTCCCTACTCTTCTCTCCCCTTCTGGGCTGAGGCAGCTGCAGCAACTATGTAGGAGGGGGTCAGCTTGATTGAAATATAATATTACATACTCTATTTCATGGATTGATTACAACTTAATAATTTCAGAAATCAAGTGTGTCATCAGTAATTAACATAGGATTAAGAACAAAGATAACTCCTTGTTCAATGACAAGCTTTTACTTTCTTCAACCTTATTCAAATTTCATTGATCAGTTGTAGATATATGTACCTGTTTCGGAGATCCTAGAATTTGCGTCATGTCAGAGGGGTAAAATTTTTGTGACCAACAATTTCGGTGTCATGAACCTGATGGAGAACCGTCTATAGTAAAATATTTAAACCACGTACCTAAAGAACTAACTGATACCAAACATCATTGAATAGGAATAGTTTGTTGGAGAGATATAAATAGCTTGCATAAATCATTAGTTATTTCTAGTTTCTAGATACGTTGAAAATTTGTTATTGATGTAGGATAAAGGGGCCCTAGTGTACAAGTTTAAACTAATTTTTGTTTCATAAATTTAAATTTTGGAAGGGAGGGCTGGCACTGTGTAGCACCATTTATATAGGTCGAACTTTCTGACATCGATTTATACGAATGATTTAACTCATGATCTGCTTTTCTATGAGATAATAAAACATTCTAATAATAGACGGACTTAAATTATTAAATCATTGGCTATTAAACCAAACTATTTTCTATTATTGAATCAATCGGATTTAAAAAATCTATTTGAAAATTGTTGAGGAAAGTAATCTATTAACCATTTACTGTTCCAAATTTGGTAAATGTTTGTAGATGTGAAATTTGCACAGAATCTGCCGTAGATTGGCACAGAATCTGCTGTAGATGTGAAATTTGTTGCGCGTTCCCGCTGGACTGGACACATGTTAGCTGTAGGAAGTATGGTTACAAAAGTGACTTTGGTTCGCCAGTTCAGGCTCAACTCCTCGCTTTACGTTAGCGAACCTATAGGTCGGGCCGGGGCTTCGCGCTCTGTGTGTACGAATATTATATTCAGACTATCTTATAGTCATCCTTGTCGATCTAAAGGGGAAATTTTATTTTATAAAACTGTTTATTTCTTTCTATGGTTGACTCTTTGATTATATGCAGTGTAAAGATATACCACATTCTGAACTAAGGTGATCTTGCTAGCCTTTGATTCCTTGAATGAAGAGAAAGCATATACTTTAAACTAAGATACAATCTCCCACCTACATGTCATGATGAGATAATAAAGAAGAGACCAATCTGGGAAGTATTTCATAGTAAGAAGTTAATTGTTTGATGTTATGATTATCTATAGTCCCAGTGTTAACCTTAGTATGAATAACATGGGGACGTGCTATATTCCAATTAGGTGAGTTACCATATAAAAAAACTTGGTTATATAGCATCATGGATACTAATTCAATCTTAATAACTGGTA
This sequence comes from Agave tequilana, assembly GCA_038442645.1. Lineage (NCBI taxonomy): Eukaryota > Viridiplantae > Streptophyta > Magnoliopsida > Asparagales > Asparagaceae > Agave > Agave tequilana. The sequence goes on along the minus strand of JAVJIF010009321.1, from coordinate 20,864 downwards.
TGTACAGATACTAAGAATGTAGAGTTTCTTTAAATTTCATTGACTAACTATGAATTGGATGACTAAAAACTTGTTAGTAGACCAAAATCAAGATGGGGACAAATACATGACTTAGTAGTTAAACCAACTAAATTGATGTTAATCAAGCGTTAATGATTATGAACCCAAAAATATCTGTAATTTAGCTTTCAATTATGATACATGTGTGTGATAATCATTTATGAATTATATTATATCTTGAACTTGTGAATTAAAAGCGGATATATCATGAACCGGAAATTGAAAGTTAGTATAATTATGCTAGACGAAAATTGGATATCAATAGAAATGATTATAACGTGTTCACTGAGCATGTGATTAAAATATTAGTACCGTTCTGATAGATAAGACTTCATGACAAATCTAGTCACCAAAACAAATGAGTAAAATTGTATATTATTTGCATTGATGTTTACACAGATAATTGATACCATAAGAACTCTCAAAATCCCAGAAAAGTGAAGTGGAACTAAGATATATTAACTAAGGCTACAGTAACCAAATCTTAGCCTGTATTATGTTATATTTGATAATATAACCAATAGTTAAAAGTGTCTATTAGTATGTGAATTAGAACTCCTAACTTGATTAAGCATGAATAGCAAGCAACATTGGATTTGAACATGGAGATAACTAGTTGGCTGTGATAAGAACCGATTTGTGGCTTATTACATGTCTGAATTCAATAATTGGAATTAATTGATATAGAGGTGGATAGTATGTATGTTGAATGCATGTATGCATTGGAAATTTGCATGAACTTGATCATTTGTGACATCGATGATATGATTGGTGATCGAAAAGTATATCAGTGTGTAACCGATACTATGTGTGTTATCTTAATGGTGATGTGTATGTGATATTATATACCATGTCTTGTGTATTGTGATATGAAGGAAGGGGCCAGGCGAGAGCCGGTGGGTACGAAGACGGGGTATGAACTTGTGTATTGTGATATGAAGGAAAGGGCAGGGCGGGAGCCTGCAAATACGAAGATGGGGTATGAACTTGTGCATTATGATATGAAAGAAGGGGTTGGGCGGGAGCCCGGGGGTACGAAGATGGGATATGAGACTTTATGTATGATACAGAGTAAGAAAATTGTTTGTCCAATATGATTAGTGTTGTATGCTTGTCCTTGAGTTAGGACTGTGAAACCTTACTTTATTATAAAATATAATGAAATATAATGTGATGCGCGAATATTTAAGGGTTAGTCCATGAAATACTTGAAGTGTGATATGATTATATGATATACAAGTATGTTTTGTGATATTTGTACTATCTGGTTGTATTAACTATGTTATGATTTAGTTATTGTGATTGATCTACCGCCATATGTAGTAAATAAGATACGCCTGTGATACGTGTTGTGTATACATAAGATGAACTTGGTAATAAAGTATAAGTAACTGTGAATACATATAATACATGGGAAAGTAATTTAAGAAAGTTTAAGAGAATCAATGACCGAAGAAGTCTGACTATTCCGCAGACAATGAAGATAGTCACTTTGATTGTTTATTTGTGACATGTTGTTGATTTTTTATTCTCTAATTTAGCTATACTTGCCTCTGTTATTGAAGAAAATCATGCTTCTTATTGAGTATGTATATCATTCCTTAATTTCTTTTTGACTCTACTCAGTGAGCTGTCGAGCTCACCCCTCCCTGTTTCCTATTTTTCAGGGTGTAGCGAGGTGACGTATCAGCTTTAGGTTTATGTGTTTTGTTGAGATTCTTACTTATAATGAGAGTGTTGAAGATGCAATTATATTTTATTGCTTTTTTATAGTTTCTTGCTGTAAATGTTATTGATATGTAAACATGTAGAATGTGCTAGAGTTATGTGCTGGATTGTATAGAAATGAGTTAGATTGTGGTGATTTTGATAAGTTGGGTTATAGATATTTTTGCGTTATTTTATGGATACGGAGAGGGGAACTCTCGAGCGTATATTGGATTTACCTATTTAAGTAGGCGATGTCAAGCCGAAATTATTATGTGAAATATAAGTAAGCCGTTGTGAGCTAAAATATTATTATGATTACATAGATAATTGCTAAGTTTTATTTGTGTTGGATTGAGAATGAGTAGGTTGATGTTGGTCAAAACTATTATGATTTGAATTATATCAAGTCAGATCAATATTTACAAAGGAGGTGCTACCAAAATTTTCAAGAATTTGGAGATGATTATGATAATCTGTCGGTTTAAAAAATATTTATGTTAATTAAGGATATTAGAAATCTGGAACCGTTACATTTTGTCAGCGTCTTCTTGAAGAAATTCTATAATATCTATAAGACTTCCCTCATTAGGAAGAACATAATACAAACAAAATTCAAGTGAACCTTTTTAGAAATACTTTGAACGTTTCAAAGATCTTCTCGACCAATGCCTTCATCATGGTATAGAGAAGTGGTGGCAATACCAAATTCTCTATGATAGTTTAGATTACAAAACGAAAACTCTTTTAGAAACTATGTGCCAAGGAGTATTCATTCAAAAGGATGAAGATCAAGGTTGGGAATTATTTGAGGATTTAGTAGAGAAGACCATCCAGTGGTAACTCACTCCGGACAAATCTAGAAATAGCAACCCCATCTTTTCAAAAAGAGGTCTCCTTTCTATTGAGTCATCAATTGCTGTCGATGCTAGAATAGCTAACCTAATGAGAATAATGGAATCTCTAGAAAGCAAAGAGCTAGCCCAAGTAAATCAAGTCAGTCCAACCCATATCCCAAATCTGGGCTGCACCTACTTTCAAGTCATGAACCACGTATTCGAAGAGTGTCTAGTCTTTTATGCTCAACAAATGTTGCTGAGCTCATGAATGCAGCCTTCTCATGACCTCACAATAATTCCGACTCAAAAAGTACAATCCCGGCTAGAGAAATCACCCGAATTTCTCATGGAGCTAAAACAATCATGATCTTATATGTTCAATTCTTTCAACAATTTTCAACCTACCAATTATCAACAGAATTTTCCCAACGAAGTTCCACCTCTTTCTTTCTAAAATCATCAAATAGAGGTGAGATTGACCAGTTTGGAGGAAAAAATGGAAAATTTGATCAAGTTCAAAGAATCATTCGTGCAAAACCAAGGACAGCAGTTGAACCGCAACATACAAGCCATATCTAGGTTAAAAATGCAAACGAGTCAGTTCTCTAGCTCACAAGTGAAAGACCTAGAGGAATTTTACCTAGTTAGCCATTGACAAACCCTAGGAACTCTAGTCAAGCTCATGTAGCTCAGGATTCTCAGATCAATCAGTGTAATATTGTTCACACTCTTAGATAAGGGAAACAAGTGTAGATGCCATCCATTCCTATCCAGCATGACCCAACACAAGCATCTACTTCTTTTAATTTAAATTCTTCCAATTCCAACAAGTCTGAGAAAGACAAGTCAGTCAATCAGGTGCACAAGCCTATAGTCCTATTTCCATATAGGCTAAAGAACAATAACAAACAAACTGTACAAATGGAGAAAATACTTGAGATGTTCAATCAAGTAAAGATTAATGAGCCCCTTCTTAATGGAATCCAACAAGTCCCAACCTGTGCCAAATTCCTTAAGGACATGTGCCCCAAGAAGAGAAAGATTAATGTGCCCAAGAAAGTTATCTTAGTAACATTAGTGAGCTACTGTCTAGCCTGATCCCTATCAATTACAAGGATCTAGGTTGCCCTACTGTTGCTTGCACAATAGGACAAGTTGAAATTAGTCGAACACTCCTTGATTTGAGAGCAAGTATCAACTTGATTCTCTTATCAGCATACCAACAACTTGGGTTGGGCAAACTTAGTCCGGCTCAAGTCATGATCCAATTCGCTGACCGATTGGTTATATTTCCAAAAAGGGAAATAACTAATGTCCTTATCTGAGTTGAAAAGTTCATCTACCCAATAGATTTCATCGCTCTTGAGACCCAACTAGTGTTAAATTCTAGGTCTTAAACTCCCCTTATCTTAGGACACCCGTTCCTTTCTACTGCCAATGCAATCATCAATTGTCAGAATGGATCCATAAGATTAACCTTTGGAGACATGACTAGAAAAGTCAATGTCTTCAGCCTAGAACAACAACCCGCGATATGGATGATCAAACTTTTGAGGTTAACCATATTGAGAACTTAACAAGTGATCACAATGAGGAGATAGAGCTAGAAACCGAGTGTGAGTTCGAGCTAGGATTGGAAGAATTCAACCTTGATCAGATTGTTGATTCTGCTGTGAGTTGGGTATCTACCCCAATTCCACTGAATCCAGAGCCAACAAATCTTACCCTTCATTCCATTAAGTCTTCCTATCCTTTAGAATTGCAATCCTTGCCCAAGCATCTCATGTACGTCTACCTAAGTGAAAAAGAGACACTTTCGGTCATCATCACGTCACATCTAATTGCAGGGCAAGAAAAGAGCCTTATGTCAGTTCTTAGGAAACATAGAAAAGCTATTAGTTGGGTCATGACTAATATCAAGAGATGGAGTCTAGCTATACTTCAACATCGCATTCATCTCAACGAAGGGGCGACACCAAAAAGGGACCTGCAGCGTAGGTTAAACCCTAAAATGCAAGAGCATGTCGAAATCATAAAACTCTTAGATAATGAGATCATTTATTCCATTTCTGATAGTCAATGGGTCAGCCCAGTCTATGTGGTCCCAAAGAAGTCCAGTTTCACCATGGTAGAAAATGAGAACAAAGAATTAGTATAAACACGACTCCCCACCACGATTCAGCTTTACATTTGTTGCCACTTGTAAGGACCACTTTTCTCTTCCATTTATCGATCAAATACTTGAACATCTAGCTAGACACAAGTACTATTATTTCTTAGATGGTTCCTCAGGGTACAATCAAATTCTTATAGCTCTAGAGAACCAAAAGAAGACGACGTTCCCATGTTCATTTGGGACCTTTATTTATCACTGAATGCCTTTCGGCTTGTCCAATGCCCCCACAATATTTTATTGTTGCATGCTAAGTTTGCTCTCCAATATGGTAGAACAGTTCCTAGAAATATTTATGGTCCATCTACGAAGGTTAATTCGATCAGTGTCTTCACCATCTAGAACTTAACCTCAAATATTTTGCTGAGAAAAATTTGACATTAAATTGGGAAAATACCACTTCATAGTAAGACATGAAATTGTATTGGGACATTAGATTTTAAAGAAAGGGATTGAAGTGGATAAAGTCAAGATCGAAGTCATATCCAAACTCCCAAAACCAACATGTGAAAGATATCCAATCTTTCTTAGGATACGCCAGATTCTATAGTAGGTTTATTAAGAACTTTAGCAAAATTGCTAGATCTTTGACTAACTTTTTAGTTAAGGATGTGTCCTTCACTTTTGATAGTGAATGTCTTAATGCTCGGGAGAAGTTTAAAAACGAACTCATGTGTGCACCAATCATTTCTTTCTTGGATTGGTCAAAATTATTCAAAATAGTGTGTGATGCTTCTGATTTTGCCATTGGCATTGTCTTAAGGCAACACATCGATAACAATCATCATGTGATCTGCTACTCAAGTAGGACTCTCAATGATGCCCAAATAAACTACACTATAATCAGAAGAAATTCTTGGCTGTAGTGTTTGTTTTAAAGAAATTCCAACCATACCTACTTGGGATAAAAACCAATGTCTTCACTAATCATTCTGCGCTTAGATAACTCATGCTTAAGAAGGAGGCCAAGGCCCAACTCATGCATTGGACCCTCCTTCAAGAATTTAATCTCGAGATTCGAGACAAAAAAGGCATAGAAAATGTTTTCGCCGATACTCTCTCTCATATCCCAAATGCTCCTCACAATGAAGTGCCAATAAATGACTACTTTCTCGATAATAACTCTTAGCTGTCTTTAGGGAACCATGATTTGTTGATATAATTAACTACTTAGTCACAAATCAAACACTATCTCATTGGATGAAACATGATGTCTACCGGTTCTTATCTCAAGTCTGGTATTTTTTTGAGAGGAATCATATCTTTTTAAGTATTATTCTGACCAAATCATTAGGAAATGTATCCCTAATGAGAAAGTCTAGAGTGCTTTCCTTCTATCATGAGCCTGCATGCGGTGGACACTTTGATCCCTGCAAGACTGCTGAGAAAGTATTACAAAGTGGGTTTTATTGGATCACTTATTCAAAGATGCCTTTGAATTTTCCATGACGTGCCCAAGATGTCAAATGATAGGTAAACGCAACATGATGCCCCTCAACTCAATTCTAAAAATAGAACTTTTTGATGTTTGGGGCATTGACTTTATGGGTCTTTTTCCTAGTTCATTTGAAAATAATACATCTTGGTTCCTATGGACTATGTGTCTAAGTGGTTAGAAGCCATTCCTAACAAAATGAATGACAACAAGATTGTTGTCAAGTTCTTAAAAGAAAACATTTCCTCTTGCTTCGGAACCCCTCGAGCGATAATCAACGATAATGACACTCATTTCTGCAATATAACTTTTGAACGTCTTATGTGAAAATATTCCATCACACACAAGTTGTCCACACCATATCATCCCCAAACCAATGGCAGGTCGAGATCTCCAATAGACAAATCAAACTTATCTTGGAGAAAAATGTGAGTCAAAACCAGAAAGATTGGTCCACCAAACTCATAAATGCTTTATGGGCTTATAAGACCACTTTCAAAATGATTTTAGGTATGTCTCCTTATAGGTTAGTTTCAAAAAGCCTGCCACCTACCTGTAGAACTTGAGCACCGAGTCTTATGGGCAATGATTGAGATTTTACCTGCACACAAAAATACAGAATTTCAGAACTTAAGAATAGAATGTGCAAGTACTCAATACTACCGCTATAGCAAGTGTCTATGCAGGTCGTGATCCATAAGGAGGGACAAGCGATCGAAGTTTTTTTTGTATGTTCTCCTTTAAGTTACAAAAAATGGTTAAAGTTCTTCATTTAGTTCTTGAAAAGAAAAAGCAAAATAAGTTACAGCTAAGTTAAGAAGAAAGTGGTAGATTGAGAAGGTGGAGAAAATAGAAAATGGATTTATACAAAGAAATTAAAAAGAGTGAATAAAGGAGTTGGGAGATTATGGTGTTGGTGATCTAAACTAAAAGTTAAAAGAAAATAAAGAAAAACCTAAAAGAAATACTTACTCTTTTCCGATTGATTACTTACCTGGAATCCTTGCATGTTTTACTTTACTTCGGAGGCGATCAACGCATAACACATAAGATCGAGCTTAATCTCCATTCGAATTACATCATCAAGACGAACAAGAATGAAATAATAATCTTGTGGAGGAGAACATCATCATGAAACACCGGTGGCACTCACATAAACATGGCTATAATGCTTTTAGATTCACTCGAATATTCATCAAAATCAAGAGAGAAAAAGTATAAAGAAGAAAAAGAACATACAAACAAAGAAGAGCATAAATATGTTACCTTTGATTGCTTGTAGAAACGATGACAGAAAGGAAGAGGTTACATCGGTGTCACTCTTAACATAAATCTTTCTCTCACTTACATGAATCTCAGTCTAACCTATGCTTACAAAAAAATAAAATGAAAATAAAATGAAAATAAAAGCCTACACTAAAAAGAATGAAAAACTGGCCTAAGAACCTATCTTTACTTGATCATTCCCTGTAGTCTCTGAAATCTCAGTATTTATAGGTAAAAACCAAACAGGGGAGAGCGTACGAAGATAGGGGAAGAAAGCGCTCCCCCAACAATCCTAACAAAGGCGCGAAAACACGGCCTTGGCCACATTTTTTCGGCCTGGGTATGGCCTGGGGTGCTACTTCCTAGCTTCACGATATGGTGTTATCTCTCGCTGGATTTGCAGTTTTGGGTCCTGGATTTGACGAAACCTCCTTTGATCTTCGGCTTTAATCAATTAGTTTGTAAAGATCTTATTTTAACTGCTTGTTCAACTAGTTTTAGCTTCTCTGATTTGCCCTGATTTGCCTTGATTGTTCTGATCTTTGATTTGAATTAATTCAAAATTAAATCAGAATTTTGATGGGCTTTTGGGCTCGTTTTTCTTCCCTCTCCCTTAGTAATGGGCCTGCATATAAATTAGACAATAAATAAGATTAAAAATAGATATAATAAATATGAGAATAAGATAATGAATGTGCAATATCAACGACCGATCACACCCCCATACCTATCTTTTGCTCGTCCTCGAGCAAAATAACAAAACTAAACCAAAGATTATTAGACCACTTTCGTAGGTCACGCGATTGCATTGAGCAGTACAACAAGCGTTAAACCTCTAGGTTTCCCCTAGAGGACGAGTTTTGTCTCGTGAGGGTTTTTAGTGGATCACATCCACAAAATCTACAAAGAAAGAGAAACAAAGTGTTTAGTATTTTGAAAATACATTTTGAAAGAGAAAAATATTTGAAGTATTATTGTAAGAATTAACTAATTTATAAGTTATAGGAAAATCGAATTTTTCATTCTTAAGCTTATTCTTAATTCAAAAACTTATTATCAATCAAGGCAAGGAGTCAAATAGTATTTATCATTTAGTCTATTATTTTATCCTAAGTTATATGCACCTTTGTGACCGTGAAACTTTAACTCGGGTTTCTTTAACTCTAACTCTTATGTCTTATTATTTTTTTTTTTATGTTTTATTTTTTAGTTTTTAGTGATATTATTCCTTAGTTTATTAGGCTTTCTAATCTGCCCATGTAACGAGCCTTTAATCGGTGACTCCCAAACCAAACGGTCTTAGGGCAATAGGTGAGAAAATACACCAAGGACTTAAGGACTCGAGCAAACATGGCCACAAAACTAAGAATTTTATTATATAAACCATTTTTAGGCATGAACACTTATGCTTTATGAGGCACAAATAACCAACTTAATCAGAGGATTTTAATATATTATATATATTTTTCTTTTTTTCTTTTTTTAATAAGGCATAAGAATCTTTGTTTTTGAACCCTAAATGTGTAAGTGTATAAAGCATGCATATATCATCAAGGTAAAAATCAAGACTAAATTACTTTTCTAAATTTGCTTCTTAACCTTAGAAATCAAACAAATAATCTTATTTTGACCAAGTATAAGAAATCCTAATTATGATTTCCTATTCCTTAAAATTGACTTAATTTCTTACAAAAAGTTACAAATTTATCATGACAAAAACTTTTGTCCCCAGACAAAAAGTATTACTCTATAATTCTAGGCTTTATCTTTTTTCAGGAAAGTTGAAATCACGATGGACAGGGTCATTCATTGTTAGGACTGTGTTTTCATATGGAGCAGTAGAGATATGTGACACTAAGAATGGTAATATATCTAAAGTAAATGGTTAACATTTGAAACCGTTCTTAGAATCAGTATCGGAAGTAGAGACAGCCATGGGTCTACTTGGAGACAATGCATGAGATAGGTGTAGGGGAGGGTCTAACATGTAACATTTAACATTCTAACATGTTCTAACATTCTAAGATATAACATAATTAACATGATAAAAAAATTAACTTTACTAATATACTAACGTAGAAGGGTTTACTAACATACTAACATGGTAGATACTAACACTTATTTTTGAACTTTTTGGAAAAGAAAGCAATATTTTGATTGATATTTGTAAGTAATTAAGTTAATTTTAAGGAATAGGAAAATCACAATTAGGATTTCTTAATACTCGGTCAAAATAAGGTTATTTGTTTGATTTTTAGGTTTAAGAGAAAAAATTGAAAAAATAATTTAGTCTTGATTTTTATCTTGATAAAATATGCATACTTTATACACTTACCTACTTAGAATTCAAAACAAAGACTTATGTGCCTTAGAAAAAATATATATATATGAAAAATATTAAAAAATAAATAAAAAATCTAATTATTGACTAGCTAGGTGCTTTGACCTAAGAAAGTCTTGGTATTTATGCAAAAGATAATTAGGTAAGTTTGAGAATATATATATAAATATAATATATGTATTAACATATCTCATAATCAATTAGTTAGGTATTAGGGCCTCAAGAAGCCTTGATACTTACACGAAAGAAAATTAGTTGAGTTATACATATAAAAAAAGGAAATGCTTAAAGGGCAATAAGGTGGTAATACTTCGAGCTTCTTAAAAAAAAGAAAAAAAGAGAGAAGTTATATATATATATATATATATATATATATATATATATATATATATATATATATTAATATATAAGGCATAAAAGTTGAAGTTGAAGAATCCCGAGTCAAAAATTTATGATCATAAAGGTGCATATGACTTAAGGTAAAATAATAGACTAAGTGAGAAATTCAGTTTTAATCCTAACCTAGATTGATAATGAATATTTGCATAAAGACTAATATAAGAATGAATAATTTGGTGATCCTAAAACTTATAGATTACTTGATTTTTACAAAAATATTTCAAATATTCTTCTTTTTCAAAAATGATATCTCAAAAATACTAACATTTTATTTTTCTTTCTTTATGGATTTTGTGGGTGTAATTCACTGAAAACTTTCACGAGATAAAACTCATCCTTTAGGGGTAATCTAGAGATTTAACGGCTTATTGCACATGCTTAGTGCAATCGTGATTCCTACGAAAGTGAGTTGGGTTAGATTAGTTTAGCTTAGATTTTTTTTTGTTTCACTCGAGGACGATTAAAAGAAAGGTGTGGGGGTGTGATTGTTCATCAAAAGTGCATATTTTTAGTCACTTTTTCATATTTATATTTTATAAAGCACTGCTATTTAAACATTTTATTGTTTAGTAATGTGCAGGTCTCTAAAAAAATAGAAAAGAAAAGAGGCCAAAAGAAGTTCACCAGTAAAAGAGAAGCCCAAAAGCCTATCAATCCCAAGTTAAATCATAAATTATTCTATCCTAAGTCAAAGATAATGGAGAAAATTCAAGTTTAAAATTTGAATTTATAGATAACAGTTTCCTAAGTTCTCTAAGAAACAAGGTTATTTTAAATTCTAGAATTCAAACGAGAATTCTAAGGATAGATCTTCTGATAAATGGAACATATGAAGCCACGTGCCAAAGTGCGTGCCCTAATCCTCCAAAAGTGCCACAGCCTTTCCTTTTTTGTCACAGAATGACGCATTTCTGTGGCTGTTTCTGTGGCAGTTTGGGAGAAGTATTCTACTGGACTCTACTACTGGAATTCCCTAAAAATACCCCTGAAGAGAAACAGAGGAGAGGCATCTCAGAGAATCAAGTTTAGGGTTTTCTTTAAATCATCATTTCTTTTCAAATTTTTATTGTATTTTCTAGTTTTTATACTTTGAAGAAGATTTGTAAAGAAGAGAAGGCTTTGTACTAGATTGGTGACAAATTCAATAAAGATTCTTATTTCTTTCATATCTCTTTTTACTATTTTTATTTGTGCTCTTCAATTCTAATTTTGTTTCTTTTATGCAACTTTTAAATATCATGCTTTATTCTACCACGAATATGAATAACTAATTCTCTCGTAGCTTACTAATCTCTCCACCAACTAAACTAGTTCTATAAAGATGAATTAATTGAACTCTATACCTAACCATGAGATCAGATAATAATTCTTGAAGATTAGTGATGAATTAAGTTAAACTAGATTTAGGGTATACTATTTAATGGTTATTTTTGGTTTATACTTAAATACTTTGATTGCTTAGTGTTAAGCCTAAAACAACTTTTCTTACTATACTTTGAGACTTTGATAAACTAATATTTAATTTTATTTAGTGTATTTTAATTAGAGGGTAAATCTTTATACGTTCAATATGATATTTATTCTTAATAGACTACTGCTTGATTGTGGTTGGGCTATGATCCCTCTTACTATTTAAATTAACTCTTTTATAACTATCATCTTTTCTTCTCAAGTTTTACACAGAGAGAATCTATTCAAAAGTTTGCATCACATCTCTTCCTGTGGATCGGCTCGTTTAGCTCTTGCTACAGCGGATTAATTGCGAGAAAACAGAGAAATCTCTTAACCTTAACTTTTTTACTTTCTTTTTCTATGCCAATCAGTGATCCTAAGACTTTATTTTTCTTTCTTTTATGGATTTTGTAGGTGCAATTCACTGAAAGTCCTCACGAGAATAACTCGTCCTCTAGGGGAATAATTGTACAGTGCATTACATATTTAGTGTCACATATGTCACATTTTCACATTTATTTTATAATAAAACTCTGTATTTAATTCATTTTAATGTCTAATGGTATGCAGAGTAATTTATGGAGAGAGAGGAGAAATAGACAAGTTTATCCAATTAAATCTGGAGATTTAAAAGCTCAAGCAAATCAATGAAGATCTATTCAAATTCAGAAGTTTAGAAGCAATTCTATCCAAAAACTGGAGCAAATCAGAGAAGATAACACCAGATAAAATCAACAAAGATAATCCCAAATCCAGAAGTTCAGAGGCAAATCTTATCAGAAAACATGGGATAATAGAGAGAGAAATATTATAAATCTATCAACTAAATCAGATTTATTTGGATTTACTATCCTTACTTGAGAAATCAATGAAGATAATCCCAAATGCAGAAGTTCAGAGATGAACTTATTAGTATACAAAGGAATAATAAGGATAAAGATAATGGTTGTTGGGCCAGCAATTTGAGCTCATCTCTTCACCACCCTTTGCCACTCCTTTTATCCTATATATACATCAATTCCTGAAGACAAAAGAGAGGATGATTAAGCAGAGAGTAGAATAATTTTTTGTATAAGTTTAACCTAGATTCTTCTTTCTCTTTTAATGTAATTTTTATTTTTTTATATAATTGAGAGGAGAGAAGAGTTTCATGGAGGAATAAGAAAGGAGCTTATACTGAGAGTGACACTGATGTAAGTATTCATCTTTTCTTTCATTGTTATTTAATTGAATTGAAAGTTACTTTTTTCTTCTTTATTCTTGTTTTTGTTTGCTTTCCTCTGATGTGTTTGTAATCTAAGTGAATCCAATAGCCTCGAGACTGCTTCGCCATTGCAAGTGCCCTTAATGGCCTATGGTGATGAACAACCATTTCTTTGTTAGTTTAGCTTGCCCTTTTATTCATAGTATAGATTAGAAACGGGGAAGATCCTACACGCAATGCTTGATCACCTTCAAAGACTGGTAAGTCGTAGCGACAAATCCAAGATATGAGCATGGAAGAGATAAGTAAGAATTTTTAGTTTTCTTTTAATTCTTAGTTTAGAATTCTACTCCAAAAACCAACATTCTTCTCTTTATTTAGTTTTTTTCATTTTTTTGTAAATAAAACAATAACAATAACAACAACATCATCATTTTTTCTTTTACATCTTCTTCACATCTTCTAACTTAACCTTTTTGTTTTCTTTT